>JACDNR010000914.1:0-25918 GCA_013421045.1 Propylea japonica | reverse complement strand
TCACCGTCTCGTCAACATTTGACAGAAACATCTAATATTTATTGTCTCGTTTATTTCCCGAGAAGAGTATGTTGCACTGTCTATTTCCTCATCTCATAATTCATTCCCTCACCGAAACAATTAAAACACTCTGTATGGTTCTTGACAAACCAAAAATACTGAGGACGCCGAAGAAGAAATCTTCGTCTGAAGTCGAGGCGATTTAACGAGCTCTCTTGAAATTCTCATAAATTCTCTTGTGTCATAGAAAAAGGATCATTTTCAATTGATATTTCATAATTTTTACAATTTTCCTAACCTTATCGTTGAAACTTTTTTATAAGTTTGGGATGAGCACTCGAGCACTGTCGAACAATTCAAATATTTGTTTTCCGACTCACCAAGTCGCTGCTACTTGACACAATAACCTCCTTACATGTGCTCGATATTTCAAATTTAACAATCAAATAAATTTGTAATGAACTTACGGAAATAGCCAAAGAATCTGAACAACACGTGGGCAATTTGTCTCCACACTGTCAACTTACCCCTTAAAAATACTAACTAATGAATAACCCTATTCAATTCCTTATACATATGCGAAGATCGCGAAATGCGCTGCTAGATGAATTCCCTCTTCTCTGGTACGGCCTGCCGACCTAGCCGCGTATTCTAGACCTTTTGAAATCGCGATGTTACTAAAGTTAATAATATATTGATGATATTTTTATGATCAAAAAATCAATAACTACTATCGAACGGTAAGAACCGATCTTTCCTGAAATAGTTATAATTAACTATTCATTTAATCATGTGAATATTTGGTGAGAACTGTGAAACTAGCTTGCCTTAGGGTAGGCCTGCCGACCGTGACTATTGGAAGCGACCTACTATCGATGCGTTGTACCGTTCTACTGAGTGGCCGTATTCTGGACGTATGTCGTAGTATTTCTTCATTTACGTACTGCTAGTGCGACCGAGGGCTGTTGGCCGACCTTGGTGTCACAAATGTAACATTCGTGTTACATTTCAGATCTAGTGTTACGGTTTAACGTACAATTCTAAAAGAGAGTTTTCGATATGTTACGAAATGTTACCATTTATAATTTTGGTTTTTACAATTTATTGAAGGGCAAGAACAACGCTGGGTGCTTTGGAATATAATATTAGGTGAGCCGCAAAGAAAATGTTGGTCGGAATAAGTTATAATTTCCTGTTCTGAGTGGAAATATTAAATATCCAGGCAATTTGAAATCGAAATCGTTCATTCAGAATGAGTTTGAAAAAATTGAATATCTAGAATTATTTTCTATTTCCCGATTATTTTTGGGTCGGCCCGGCCGACCCTGCCGACCCCGACGAGCCGTCACTGCTTGCCTGTGTTCGTATCACTGAAGCTATGAGAACTTCTCCGACTAGAGCACTTGAGGTCATCACATATCTCACTCGTCTACATCTAGCGATCAAAGGGGTGAACTATGAGGTCATCTCTAGAATATCTAGATATAAAGGTAACGAGGTTGAAAGTCAGAGAGCCTGGTCCTCTTTGAGCTAGTACATCTCACCAGCGAATCTATACCCAGTAATGTTATGATCAAAAATGTGAACCTTAAGAAGAATTTTACCTCTATGCTAAGGGAGAAGGAAGAATGAGAACGAATACACTGCGCCCAACTTCAAACTAAATAACGTTAAATGGTAAACAGATATTTTCTAAAATGCAGAATACTTGCAAAAAAAATTACAACAGAAACTATCAAGGATTTGACGAAATGATAAATTCTGATAGTCAAGTTGCTATTGAAGCACTGAACCCCTATGTCATCGACTCAAGCTTATATGGGAGTGCCTAAGAAAACTCCATGAAGGTCTTTTAGTCTGGGATTACTCATGAATTGATGGAAGCGGAGAGTATCAGTCAGAAAGGAGTAAATACCTCTCACTGACCTAGAACATACACCCTATATGAATCTCCCAAAAATGGATCATTCCAAAAGTTCCTTCGGATATACCTATCATTAACCTCATAATCCCCACTCCTCATAATTATAATTGACGAAGTATCCCTAAATGTACAGCCTTTCCTGTGAAGGAGTGCGAAATGACTAGTCATGAAACCTAATAAAATGGACCAATATTTCACCTCAAACTTTCATGCCAGCTGAATTATCTACCCTAATATTTTCACCCTTTACTCATCATAAACTTATTCGGGCAGCACATCAAATCTCCATTCTCCACCCATATAATCTACTAATATCGCCATATACCTATCATTAAACTCACAATCCCACCCTTATAATTATATTCGTCGAAGCACTCCGAGGCTCCCCAAATGTACATCCTTTCCATCGGCAGCCTCCCCTGTGAACGAGTGAGGTAATACCTTTTTTCAGCCTTTCACCCCTTCGCGTTTTCACTAATGAGACGCTCTCACACGTCTTAACATGTCATTTTGTCCGGCCGAGCCTGACTGTTTGTCAGCGTTGACATGCTCATTGAATGGCTGATCTGCCAACAGCCTGAAGGTGCAAGAAGGAACAACGTGAACGTGGTTGTTCAGTCATTATACAGAATTGCACACTTTACACCACTGGGCCAATGAGCAAACACTAAACTCGTTCTGTCTCCAGTTACGAATCAACGTTGTTAAAAACTGAGCTAATGAGTCAACTACAAATATGAAACTGCTGGCTGGCGTATAATGCTGAAGTCCTGTCATCTGACATTGTCTGTTTAGCTCAGAGAACATATCGAGGTTGTTATCCATTCTGATAGTCAAGTTTTCCACTATTTAAAAACAAGGATCAGTTTGATCCCTTTCTTTCTATTGAAAAAACTTCCATCCCCGAACCTTCACCGTACTCGAAAACTGTTATTGAAAAATATGCTGGGGAGCAAAATAGTGTATCCTAAATAAATAACATACGACGTAGATTTTCCCACGAGATTTCCCTGAAAACCTTCATAACATGGCTGAAAATCTCGCGTAACAACGCCTTAGCCAAGCGAACGCCTCATATCGCTTATGCAAATGAATTTCATGATACAATAATGAACGCAAACGGGGAAATTTTCCATTTATAATTATTGCCGTCATGTCTGCCATGCGGCCGTAAAAACGGCGGTTGTTTACGCCATTACATCATCTGCCGAACACCGGGAGACGTAATTTCCCAGTGATTTCCCTAAGCGTGAGTTGCGGGTTTTATGGCCGTCCTCCTCGTGCAACGACAGGATAAAAACCCACAAAACAATGTCGGTGACTGAGACGCTTCGGTTGGCCTAGTGAAAACACACATGTGCTGGAAGATATTGCCCTTATTTTCTTTTTGAAATACTTCCAGTGAACCTTGCATATTCGATTAGGTTGATACTTGGGAAGAAATACCAGTGTTTAAATCTATCGTGCTCGAGTAAGCTGTACATATTCTCCACATAAGCTTCTGTCGTGCTGTTTGGTGTACTCGCTGGTGTATCTCAGGGCTCCGTTTTGGGACCATTACTGTTCCTTTCCCAACACGAGCAACTGTTTTGTCCTCCATTATGGAAAAATCAAGTCTCGGCTGCACTGCTGCATTGGTGGTTATTATTTGGCTCCGTTTCTTGGATTTATGATCTGTTGTTACGGTTTCTGATAACTTTAGTTTGTGTGTATCCGGGAGACCAAATTTTCCAGTGATTTCCCTAAGCGTGAGTTGCGGGTTTTATGACCGTCCTCCTTGTGCAACGACAGGATAAAACCCATAAAACAATGTCAGTGACTGAGACGCTTCGATTGGCTCTGTGAGAACACACATGTGCTGGAAGATATTGCCCTTATTTTCCTTTCGAAATACTTCCAGTCAACCTTGCATATTAGATAAGGTTGATACTTGGGAAGAAATACCAGTGTTTAAACCTATCGTGTTCGAGTTTGCTGTATATTCTCCACATAAGTTTGTGTTGTGCTGTCTGGTGTACTTCAGAGTTCCGTTTTGGGGCCATTATTATTCCTTCCCCCAACACGAGCAAGTGTTTTGTTCCTTTTCTGGAAAAAAAACAACTCTCGGTTGCACTGCTGCATTGTGGGATATTATTTGGCTCCCATTTCAGATAACTTTAGTTCGTTTGTATCCGGAAGACGTTATTTCCCAGTGATTTCCCTAAGCGTGAGTTGCGGGTTTTATGACCGTCTTCTTCTTGGCAACGACAGGATAAAAAACCCACAAACAATGTCGGTGACTGAGACGCTTCGGTTGCCCTGTGAAAACACACATGTGCTGGAAGTTTGCCCTTATTTTCCTTTCGACATACTTCCAGTCAACCTTGCATATTCGATTAGGTTGATACTTAGGAGGAAATACCAGTGTTTAAATCACTCGTGTTCGAGTTGGCTGTATATTCTCCACATAAGCTTATGTTGTGCTGTCTGGTGTACCTCAGGGTTCCTTTTTGGGGTCATTACTGTACCTTCCCCCAACACGAGCAAGTGTTTTGTTCTTCATTCTGTGAAAACCAACTCTCGGCTGCACTGCTGCATCGGTGGTTATTATTTGGCTACCGTTTCTCAGATTGATGACCTGTTGTTACGGTTTGTGATAACTTTAGTTTGTGTGTATCCGGAAGATGTTATTTCACAGTGATTCTCCTAAGCGTGAGTTGCGGGTTTTATGGCCGTCCTCCTCGTGCAACGACAGGATAAAACCCACAAAACAATGTCGGTGACTGAGACGCTTCCGTTGGCCCTGTGAAAACACACATGTGCTGAAAGATACTGCCCTTATTTTCCCTTCGAAATACTTCCAGTCAACCTTGAATATTCGATTAAGTTGATACTGCTAGTAAAACAATAAGGGCATCTGGTATTTAGAAGATTATCCGGTGAAACTTGCCGTTGTAGCCCTAAAACACTGCGATGGATGTACGCCATGATTGTGGGCTAGTAGTCTGGTTTGCTAAGAAAAGACAGACAAGCACGAGGAAAATACAACACAAGGTACAAAGGCTTGCCTGCAGTGACGGCTCGTGCCCTCCAGATGTGGGTCGGCCAGACAAAAAAAATATATTAATAGCAATAATTTTTTTTCGCGATTGTGAACCGTTAATTTTTTTCCGCCATCACAGCCGCGTCGTCATCGGTTTGTCCTAATAATTTAGTCAATATATTGAAATGATTGAAATTGTCTAGTTACCTATTGAAAATATCATTCGCGGTTCAAATTTTACTAACATCGAAAAATCCTCAAAAATTGTTTCGATGTTTCACACCGTCTCGTCAACATTTGACAGAAACATCTAATATTATTGTCTCGTTTATTTCCCGAGAAGAGTATGTTGCACTGTCTATTTCCTCATCTCATAAATTCATTCCCTCACCGAAACAATTAAACACTCTGTATGGTTCTTGACAAACCAAAAATACTGAGGACGCCGAAGAATGAAATCTTCGTCTGAAGTCGAGGCGATTTAACGAGCTCCTTGAAATTCTCATAAATGTTCTTGTGTCAATAGAAAAAGTCATTTTCATTGATATTTCATAATTTTACAATTTTCCCTACCTTATCGTTGAAACTTTTTATTAGTTTGGATGAGCACTCGAGCACTGTCCGAACAATTCAAAATATTTGTTTTCCGACTCACCAAGTCGCTGCTACTTGACACAATAACCTCCTTTACATGTGCTCGATATTTCAAATTTAACAATCAAATAAATTTGTAATGAACTTACGGAAATAGCCAAAGAATCTGAACAACACGTGGGCAATTTGTCTCCACACTGTCAACTTACCCTTAAAAATACTAACTAATGAATAACCCTATTCAATTCCTTATACATATGCGAAGATCGCGAAATGCGCTGCTAGATGAATTCCCTCTTCTCTGGTACGGCCTGCCGACCTAGCCGCGTATTCTAGACCTTTGAAATCGCGATGTTACTAAAGTTAATAATATATTGATGATATTTTTATGATCAAAAATCAATAACTACTATCGAACGGTAAGAAACCGATCTTTCCTGAAATAGTTATAATTAACTATTCATTTAATCAGTGATATTTGGTGAGAACTGTGAAAACTAGCTTGCCTTAGGGTAGGCCTGCCTGCCGACCGTGACTATTGGGAAGCGACCTACTATCGATGCGTTGTACCGTTCTACTGAGTGGCCGTATTCTGGACGTATGTCGTAGTATTTCTTCATTTACGTACTGCTAGTGCGACCGAGGGCTGTTGGCCGACCTTGGTGTCACAAATGTAACATTCGTGTTACATTTCAGATCTAGTGTTACGGTTTAACGTACAATTCTAAAAGAGAGTTTTCGATTATGTTACGAAATGTTACCATTTATAATTTTGGTTTTTTACAATTTATTGAAGGGCAAGAACAACGCTGGGTGCTTTGGAAATATAATATTAGGTGAGCCGCAAAGAAAATGTTGGTCGGAATAAGTTATAATTTCCTGTTCTGAGTGGAAATATTAATATCCAGGCAATTTGAAATCGAAATCGTTCATTCAGAATGAGTTTGAAAAAATTGAATATCTAGAATTATTTTCTATTTCCCGATTATTTGGGTCGGCCCGGCGACCCTGCCGACCCCGACGAGCCGTCACTGCTTGCCTGTGTTCGTATCACTGAAGCTATGAGAACTTCTCCGACTAGAGCACTTGAGGTCATCACATATCTCACTCGTCTACATCTAGCGATCAAAGGGGTGAACTATGAGGTCATCTCTAGAATATCTAGATATAAAGGTAACGAGGTTGAAAGTCAGAGAGCCTGGTCCTCTTTGAGCTAGTACATCTCACCAGCGAATCTATACCCAGTGATGTTATGATCAAAAATGTGAACCTTAAGAAGAATTTTACCTCTATGCTAAGGGAGAAGGAAGAATGAGAAACGGAATACACTGCGCCCAACTTCAAACTAAATAACGTTAAATGGTAAACAGATATTTCTAAAATGCAGAAATACTTGCAAAAAAAAATTACAACAGAAACTATCAAGGATTTGACGAAATGATAAATTCTGATAGTCAAGTTGCTATTGAAGCACTGAACCCCTATGTCATCGACTCAAAGCTTATATGGGAGTGCCTAGAAAACTCCATGAAGGTCTTTTAGTCTGGGATTACTCATGAATTGAGGAAGCGGAAGAGTGAGAGTTATCAGTCAGAAAGGGAGTAAATACCTCTCACTGACCTAGACATACACCCTATATGAATCTCCCAAAAATGGATCATTCCAAAAAGTTCCTTCGGATATACCTATCATTAACCTCATAATCCCCACTCTCATAATTATAATTGACGAAGTATCCCTAAATGTACAGCCTTTCCTGTGAAGGAGTGCGAAATGACTAGTCATGAAACCTAATAAAATGGACCAATATTTCACCTCAAACTTTCATGCCAGCTGAATTATCTACCCTAATATTTTCACCCTTTACTCAATCATAAACTTATTCGGGCAGCACATCAAATCTCCATTCTCCACCCATATAATCTACTAATATCGCCAATACCTATCATTAAACTCACAATCCCACCCTTATAATTATATTCGTCGAAGCACTCCGAGGCTCCCCAAATACATCCTTTCCATCGGCAGCCTCCCCTGTGAACGAGTGAGGTAATACCTTTTTTCAGCCTTTCACCCCTTCGCGTTTAACTAATGAGACGCTCTCAGACGTCTTAACATGTCATTTTGTCCGGCCGAGCCTGACTGTTTGTCAGCGTTGACATGCTCATTGAATGGCTGATCTGCCAACAGCCTGAAGGTGCAAGAAGGAACAACGTGAACGTGGTTGTTCAGTCATTATACAGAATTGCACACTTTACACCACTGGGCCAATGAGCAAACACTAAACTCGTTCTGTCTCCAGTTACGAATCAACGTTGTTAAAACTGAGCTAATGAGTCAACTACAAATATGAAACTGCTGGCTGGCGTATAATGCTGAAGTCTGTCATCTGACATTGTCTGTTTAGCTCAGAGAACATATCGAGGTTGTTATCCATTCTGATAGTCAAGCTGCTTTTCAAACACAGAACTTCTATGCCATCAACTCAAAGCTAGGAGTGCCGAAAAAAACTCAATGAAGGTGGCAAGTACAACAAAGTCTGAATTTTTGGCCCTTCAGAAATCGAAGGAATCGAAAAGGCTAACACACTAGTCGGAGAGGAAATACAAACGCTTCAAACTGGCCCAGTACCCTTCTGTGGTATGTGCAGATGCTCCTATCAGAAAGAGTTTTAGGAGAGAAGCACTCTACAGGAATCTTCCGGCAATGGTTCATTTCAAAAAATTCCTTGAGAACTTTGAAACTGCAAGGTCCCAAAGGTATTTGAATCTCAGTAAAAATAACACTGGCTTTCTGACAGGACATTGTCGCACATAATGAAAAACGAATAGAAACTAACGAATGTAGAATGTTATGCGATGATGACAAACTTACATCGATATGACTTTCTATGAAACTAAATAAAATGGACAAAAATTTCACCTCAAACTTCGATGCCAGCTGCATTACCTACCCTTATGTTTTCACCTTTTTACTCAATCATGAACTTATTCGGGCAGCACATCAAATCTGCAAAACACCATTCTCCACCCGTATAATATACTAATATCGCCATATACCTATCATTAAACTCACAATCCCACCTTCATAATTATAATTGACGAAGCACTCCGAGCCTCCCCAAATGTACATCCTTTCCATCGGCAGACTCCCCTGCGAACGAGTGAGGTAATACCTTTTTTCAGCCTTTCACCCTTTCGCATCTCACTAATGAGACGCTCTCACGTCTTAACATGTCATTTTGTCCGGCCGAGCCTAGCTGTTTGTTAGCGTTGACATGCTCATATAATGGCTGCTCTGCCAACAGCCTGAAGGTGCAAGAAGGAACAACGTGGTTGTTCAGTCATTATACAGAATTGCACACTTTACACCACTCGGCCAATGAGCAAACACTAAACTCGTTCTGTCTCCAGTTACGAATCAACGTTGTTAAAACTGAGCTAATGATTCAACTACAAAGATGAAACTGCTGGCTGGCGTATAATGCTGAAGTCTGTCATCTGACATTGTCTGTTCAGCTCAGAGAACATATCGAGGTTGTTATCCATTCTGATAGTCAAGCTGCTTTTCAAACACAGAACTTCTATGCCATCAACTCAAAGCTAGGAGTGCCGAAAAAAACTCAATGAAGGTGGCAAGTACAACAAAGTCTGAATTTTGGCCCTGCAGAAATCGAAGGAATCGAAAAGGCTAACATACTAGTCGGAAAGCAAATACAAACGCTTCAAACTGGCCCAGAACCCTTCTGTGGTATGTGCAGATGCTCCTATCAGAAAGAGTTTTAGGAGAGAAGCACTCTACAGGAATCTTCCGGCAATGGTTCATTTCAAAAAGTTCCTTGAGAACTTTGAAACTGCAAGGTCCCAAAGGTATTTGAATCTCAGTAAAAATAACACTGGCTTTCTAACAGGACATTGTGGCACATAATGAAAAACGAATAGAAACTAACGAATGTAGAATGTTATGCAATGATGACAAACTTACATCGACATGACTTTCTATGAAACTAAATAAAATGGACCAAAATTTCACCTCAAACTTCGATGCCAGCTGCATTACCTACCCTAATGTTTTCACCTTTTACTCAAACATAAACTTATTCGGGCAGCACATCAAATCTGCAAAGAACCATTCTCCACCCATATAATCTACTAATATCGCCATATACCTATCATTAAACTCATAATCCCACCTTCATAATTATAATGACGAAGCACTCCGAGCCTCCCCAAATGTACATCCTTTCCATCGGCAGACTCCCCTGCGAACGAGTGAGGTAATACCTTTTTTCAGCCTTTCACCCTTTCGCGTCTCACTAATGAGACGCTCTCACGTCTTAACATGTCATTTTGTCCGGCCAAACCTGGCTGTTTGTCAGCGTTTCCAGCGCTGACGAGCTCATACAATGGCTGCTCTGCCGCCAGCCTGAAAGGCGCAAGAAGGAACAACGTGGTTGTTCAGTCATCATACAGAATTGCACGTTTTACACCACCTATTTATTCTGCTCGGCGAATGAGCAAACACTAAACTCGTTCTGTCTCCAGTTACGAATCAACGTTGTAAAAACTGAGCTAATGAGTCAACTACAAAGAGGAACGGAGAAACAGAAATTATAAATGTGAAACTGAACTGCTGGCTGGCGTATAATGCCGAGGCCTGTCATCTGACGTTGCCTGTTTGGCTAGAATAATGAAATGGTGTGACAGTTGTCAGAGCTGGAAAATGTTCAAGACGTCTGAAAGAGAATGGTTGGTTCTTTTGGAACTACAAGTTGGATGTGAATAAAAACAATGAAATTTCTACGATGAAGTAGCTTCTAGATAATTGGAAACTATTCTCGAAATCGAAGGAACATCTTGTAGGATATTTGTTCAGATAAACCTTTACATTCCCAAAAAGTTAAATCTTATTACCTGAATGAATCACATCCAATGAAACAATCAATAGAGCATTGGGCGTGGAAATCAATTAACTTATACAAAATAATCCACTCTTTCTCTTTCCACAATAGTTATTGACAATAATAGTGCAAAAATCATCGACATTCTTCCACGAATTCAGAATTCGAGAGCATGCTTGTAGATTCTAGAATTGTAAGTGATTTACTCACCTATGATGCTAGATTCCAGATCTCCACAGATATTATTGGGCATCTGCCCATTTTCATTTCTTTTCTTCGGCTGACCCATCATGTGATCTCTAGCCTTGTCCCTCTGGTAGTAAACCCCAACGAAGATTAAGATGTTGAGGAGAAGGAGACTACAACCTACTGCTATCGTGACACTGAGGGCAGTTGAATACGCTGCGAAGCCGTCTTCGATAGGATGTTGGGTTGTACTCATTCCTCCTAATTCTTCCACCTGACACAGAAGGATTATGTGGAATAACGAGTTTGAACACTAAGCAATCATAATAACTTTCTAAAAATCTGATTAGTTAATCTAGCAGACACATAAAACAAGTAAAATGATATGTTTGAATAAAGGGTTTTCCAAGAGAAGGCGTTATTTGATATTCAAAGAAAAATGCCATTTTTCAATATAAATGATCGGATGTTTATTTCATTATAAAGAAGGAGCTATGCCGTTAATAGTGGTAAATAACATCAGGCAAATGACCCCCACGACCATGCTTACAGGTTACAGGACGATATCCTTTTAATGAAATTTTCCATAACCAAATCGTAAAGTGGCTGCCCTATATCCTCGATAGCCTCACGAATTTCATCTTTGAGGTCTTGAATCGACGCTGGGCTATTGGCGTAGACCTTCTCTTTCACCTGGCCTCAAAGTCTCAGGGTGTTAAATCACAAGATCTCGGTGGCCAATTGTGATCACCTCTTCGAGAGGTAACACGGTCCGGAAATTTTTCTCGCAAAAGATGATCGGCCGGCTTGAGTTCTTGTGTTAACTGAATTTTATAAGCCTCAAGACCCAAATCTTTATGAAAGTACGGTGTAATGACGTTTGTGGAAAGCCTAATTCCAAAGAACGACGAGGAATGGACAAACCTGGGTTTTCTTCAACACTTTCGGCTATAATAGAAATATTCTCGGCAGTTCTTGAGCGACGTGCACGGGTTTTATTCTTCACATCACTAACTTGTCTCAACAGATCGAAGAATTTTTCCACCAATTTTTTTATTGCGACCAGAAAAGATGCTTCACGATGACCCAAAAATGTTCGAGTGTTACGAACCGTCTCTGCAAAATTTTCACCATTTTTAGTGAATTTTAATGATTTCAATGCGTTCTTGAAGCGTGTTTCGTTCCATTTTTATTAATGGAGTAGTTTTTACTTGTTAAATGTCAAAAAATGACAGCTTCAAACGTGACATCTACCGAAATAGCTTTCTATTCAAAATAAGATCTCTTATTGGAAAATCCTTGTAATAGTTGTAACGACAATGCCACTTCAGCAGTACCTATCGCCATCACCCGAAGCTCAGCTCGTGACAGCTTCAGGAAGTTTCTGATAAAGGTAGATGAAATCATCAATATTGTTTTGGCCTGCGTAAGTCCAGGAATGCTTCTTCAGAGGGTTATACTCTCATTCAACCCCCATTGTTGGACTACTGCCTCATATTGGTTTTTTCCAAGCCCACAGAAAGGCTAAGGTACAGTAGGTGTTAACCTTGATACACTTTCTGAGAGTACATCGGCTTTTTCTATTCCTTCAACATCACAATGCCATGGCACTCATAGAAGAGTCACTTCATTGCCTCTTGCCAGTTGTTGCTTTATGGTGTTACGGCACTCCAAAGTCTGCAGAGACCCACGTAAACCATAGCAATATATCAAAATAGTGAAAGAAGATAATAATATTGATCGATTGAAATCAACCAATACTAAACTCATACTTCGGAGCCAATTTCGTCCTCGTTCACGACAAAATGCAAGGAAGTCAAACAGACCACCTATGGATGGCCATTTCGTCCTTATTAGGACTCATCAGCACAGGTTAGCTCTTAATGATACAAGATATTTCTTGAAACTTACAGCGAACTGGCATCTTCAAGGTATAAATAAACCATACGAAAACCTTCTTCCACAGCATGAACCTTGAACGAAGTAGCGAGATGTTTAGCATTTGTCGCGTTGACTGAAGCGTTCTTGCATTTCGCAAATTTTACGTCTTCAGTCCACGACGTGGTGTGCTCAGGGTAAGGTCAGTTGACACCGTAGTAAATAATAAGTTTAACGCGTCTTCGGTATATTTAAACCTTAAAGAAGATGCCATTTCGCTGTAAGTTCCAAGAAATACCTTGTATCATTCAGAGCTATCCTATGCTGATTAGTCCTATAATAAGGACGAAATGGCCATCCATAGGTGCTCTGTTTGACTTCCTTGCATTCTGTCGTGAACGAGGTATGAGTTCAATATTGGTTGATTTCAATCGATTAATATTATTCTCTGCTTTCACTATTTTGATATATAGATTTATAATACTAACTAGATGGCGAACCTGTCAAAAATTTTGAGGCAAACGGCGGCCATTTGCAGTTTGGGTTTTACTCAAGAGGCGTCAATTCGAAGAGAGATGGCATTGAATATCAAAATATTCGAGTTTCATCCGAAACTGCAAATGGCGGCCCTTGCCTCACTTTTTTCTTCGTGACAGTTAGGAAGTTCGACGTCCAGTAAGTTATAGTCCATGTTTTGATATTCAAGGCGATTTTACGCGTTAAACTTTTTCTCAATAGGAATATATCATGGAAAGAATTGACACAACAGAAGAATTTATCTCAATAATTTCTAAACAATATTTTAATGGTAATATTTACCCTTTCAACGGCATCTGTTGTGGCAGTGATATGAACAATTGTGGAGTTGGAACCCACGGCTGGGTTGTCCTACCATCCAGTGGGTTTAACGTAGTCGGGAGCTTCCGAGGATTCAAGTTGGCAGTCTGGGCAGAGGAGGTTCGTCTAGGAGTTGGTGATGGACATGGGTACATCGTCGCCTCCTGGTTGTGCAGATCCGGCACTAGGTTCAGCCAGAAGGAGAGCGGTGAGCACGGTAGTGGTTCTTCAGCTTGGGTTTTGTATCTGTTGGAGAAAATAAGTTTTGATTTCGATGGAGTAAAGAGATGGAGGAATCGCTTCTGAATTCCACTTCAAAACTGTAACATACAACACGTCAAAGAAGTTTCTGAGCCACCGAAATGAATAAGTTTCATTTCACCTTCGATTTGGAATTATTAGGTGGTTGCTCATAAGAGTCATAAGCCTGAAGAACAGAATAGAATTCTCGAAACGTTGCTTATGAATGAATTTATACAGGGTTTGGCAAAAATCCTTAATGGGAATGAAATCTTTCAAACCAAAGACTGAAAAAAAAGCTAAAATACGTGAACTGAATTCGAATTAAATGCAATTTTTGACCAGAAAATGAAATATTCTACTTCAACCTCTAAGATGCAACTCCAACTTGGTTTGTTTTTAAAATGCAAACATATGTAGTGTGAAGGCTCGTTAAAAAGCTTGTGACACTTTTCTCGCAAGTTCATCGGCTTTTTAATTTCCTTCAGCACCACAATGCCCTGGCACTCATAGTTGAGTCACTTCATTGACTCTTGTCAATAGGGATGTTAACTCATGTTACGAATTCATATAAATTGAGGTTTTCCTCATAGAAGGAAGTTTTTGTAATCCTAAAAAATAATTTTAGTGATCTTATTATTCTTGTTAAATTAAATAAAGCTGATTTAAATTATGTTATTTTTTATCAACTATCAAGTGATTGCGAACGCCAATCAGAGGAAGTTCACGTCACTATCCGATATTGTCATTGCAAATTCGAATGTTCTGTGCTCTGATCAACAAATACATTCACAGTGTTATGTTGATCTGAGGTTCTGTGGTTCGCACCATAGGAAATATATGGTATATCTTATCTATGATTCGAACGTACGAAGTTGAAAGCTGAAAGAGAACTGAATAGTTCGAGTATTTGTTACAAGAACGATAATATACATTTTTCTTCATAATGGAGACAGGTTTCATCAAGCGTTATAGTAGTACCTAACTTACGAAAGATTGATTCCCTAATGGTCGCACGTTTTTTTGCTGAAAACAAAGATATTTGTGCAGCGGAGCTTAGGAACGTGAAAATGTCTTTGTAAGTATCAAACTTTCAACTCATATTCATTATTACAATAAAAGAAACACCTCATACAGCATTTATAGACCGACGTATTCATTTTGAAGGCTTAGATGAACTTTTCACAAGGAATCAGGCGAAATCAGTTCGCTGTGACAGAAGTCGAAGTTTGTTTATCGGATATTGACGTAATCATCATAACGTGACAAAATTGAGCATTTCCGCGGGAATTTGAATTATCTTTTCATTTGAGTGTTTTATTGGCAATAACTATATTTTAAGAAAAAAGTAAATTTTTTCAAGTTTGTATAGGATTTATCTTCAAAATAAAATAAATTCAGATAAATAGTCAACATCCCTATTGCTATATGGTGAATAGGAAAGTTGAATACCCAAAAGAATTTAACGAAACCATTAGCTCCCTGGATATTCGAATTTGATTGATCGTTTACCCAAAAGCTTTCCCAATTTTTCTTCATTCATAGCTCTACCATACACACATCATTCCTTGAAGATTTTGGATTATATGCGTGTTATCTGAAATTTCACCCTTGATATCGACAGCTCCCTTTGTGGATGTCGCTCACGTACGACCCTGGTGGCGATATTTCGATTTTCTGCCTCCTCGAGCAAAGTTTCACCCTCAGATGCTTTCCGTTCTTGCTGAAACAATGTCGAAAATTCCGAATGTGCCGCGTCTTGTTGTCTGACTCTAGAAATTTCGTGGATACTGGGCTTCTTCCCAACTTCCAAGTGTTGTTCCTGAAGGATTATACAGGATAGTTCCTGATGAATACTCATGGTGAAACACGCTCGAAAACTTGAGGGTTATCGTGGAAAATTCGAGTGCTCTCATAACTTTCCACTACTTTGTGTGTATGAAATCCGCCGTATTTATATGCGAGAAAGTGTTCGAGATACCGTGCTTCAGTGAAACCACCTTCCGTTTACACAAGAATATAAACTACTTTGTTAGATTAGTGGTTTATACGGGATGGTCTTCTTAAAACGGTTAAGCCGAAGTTATGAACTTTACCAAATAATGCAGAATGGAGCCAATTTATAATAATCACATCATTTGGAATCATTCATTCAACGTCGTCCATAAGTTAACATGACTGGTCATAAAAATTCAAAAATTATAGTGATAAAAGATTTGTCATTCATAATGTGAAAAGGAATGATTTTTACAGGGTGTCTGTAAACAAATGCGAGCGACTTTGTGAGATGATTACTCGATGAAAATGAGCACTGGGTAGTTCATATAAATTTTTTTCGAAATCAGAAATTGTTTTCTCCTTCAGAAATTGTTTTCTTGGGATCTTGGGATAGATTTTCGAAAAATAAAATTCTTTTATTTTCAAACATACAATTATAACGTCATTTTTCGACTGACAGGATCATCGAAAATTTCTATTTCTCCGCCAAGGAGGAAAAGTGTTGCTAAGCAACACTTTTCCGTCCGGCGGCAGGAAAAGTGTTACTATGCAAAAGATTAATTAGAATCGGTAATAACCATGATCTAACTTTTTAAAACAGATCAATAAATGCAAAATTTCAACTACCTACTGTTATTCATATCGGTAACATTCCAGTTCCTTCAATCACCACTGACAGGACATGTCAATAACAATCGTCACTTCAAAACTATTTAAACAGTTATGAAAATCGTGGAAGGATCTATATAAAGCACCAATACATACTGACTTTATAATAAAATTCAATTGTAACAATAAATACATTATTTATTTTCATCAAATTCCTCTGTGATAGGTCTTCAGTATCCACAAATGAACTTCGTTTCTTTCTCGTAATTTCAATATTCCTTAAACGAATATTTTATCAATGAACGTAATAGAACTATTCAAAAAGGATATTCGTACCTTGTTTTATTCGTATCTATTTATTTTCCTTCAAAATGAGCATTTTCTCGATAGACTTCCTCCCCTTAAACACACATGACAGTTGTCAGAATTTTCCGATGTCATAAATAAATCAATTTTAAGAAGTGTCAAAAATCAAAAGTATAACGATCGTAAATGGATAGAATCATGTGCCTAAAGATAAATCAATCCGAAGATGGATATTCAGATTTTCATGAATTTCAAAACGTTGAAAATAAAATAACATATTTCATTCGGATGAGAAGTGACTTTTCATGGCTCGTTTCAATTGCCAGCCTCACTGCGTTCGGCTGTCAAACTCAAGCTCGCCATGAAAAGTGACACTTCTCCTCCTTATAAAATAATATACTATTATGATCTCCCATTCAATTCTACAGAAAAAAAGTCTCCTTCGAAATTCCGATACAGTCGATACTTTTCTCGGAAAAAATGGAAACTTACAAGCAGTTATGATCACTATTCATAGTTTAAACGGTTTTCCAGTAGAGAAAAGATATGTTGAAACAGTTTTTATCACTTTACGTGTTACATGTACTGTTTTATCTTGACACCGTTTGGGTTTAATCGTTTTCATTATTGAGTTTTTTATTATGTTTGTGTTTTTCATGTTGACGTTTCGTTTATTTCGGTATTGAATATCTTGGGACACCGGATATATTTTACAAAAAATCGCAAAATGGCGAATGCGCCAATAATTTTTAATTGTTGAATTTACGTATCATGATGAAAATTTATAACATGTTTTTTCTCGACGGCAGAATCGTTTGGAAGAAAACAAATAAGGGTGCAGACTATGAAAAAATTTGGGGATAGTTTTTTCAGGGGTGGTGATAAGGAAAAAAAATTTAACGACAGTTATTTGAAATACTTTTTGTTTGAATTTTCTCTTTTATCTGAGTTTCGAGATTTTGATTGTAAAAACATCTTGAAACAGTTTCTGCAGTACCTTAAGTTCCGAATGCTGTTTTCACATTATATTCATTAGTTTCTAATTCTTTTTTCCAGGAAACCTTTCAAGAAATGGTACTGTATCTGATTTGGCCTGTTCTGGTTTATGAAACATAGATAAATTGAAAATAGTAATCATCGAAATGAATACAATCTTCAATTTATAGGTTCACAAAACCTTCTTCAGGCGGAATTTATCTATGTTTCAAAAATTTGTTAGGCAAAGAATTTTCATGTTCTGGTTTAGTTTGACTTGCTGTAGGTTCGGGCTCTTTACTATTGTTTTGGCCTCTTCCAACAACTTCTTGGGATAGCCATTTTGCTTAAGAATTTTAGATATACCTATCCTCAATTTATTCAACTTCATCTTTCTGAAGAGATCATATTCTTGATGCCCCATTATATAGACTCCAGGCTATTACTAATTTGGTGTTAAAAAGGCAGTTCGATATAAAAAGAAGATACTGTTCTTATTTGTTGGCTTTCGATAAACAAGTGGTTCTTGAAATACCATTCTGTTTAAGTGGAAGGAAGTTTGAAATTTTCTTCAATTTCCACGGTAAGTAAACTGAAGAACATTATAATATTAATATATGATTAATACATGAAATATCTCAACTATTTCATGTAAACGAAACTGAGGTTCCACAAACGTGGTTTGATTATTAACGTAATATCATGTAGGTAACTATCGAGTCTGTCCTATGTCATAGTGTGGTTTAAGGGACTCAATAATGCTGTCGACCTACGGAAATAGGACCTGATTAGAAATTTACTAGCAGCAGTAAATATCGCTTAATTCTAGTCGATTACTGCTCTACATTAAGGTAGATTTTGGTTCATTATATACTAATAATAAACTTCTGGCGTCAATTACTGACTCATTATTTTCCAGACATGTAGGTAGGTACTTCGAATATTAATTGGATCGATACTTTTCTCATTATTTCGATATTTGATTACGTAAATTCTTCAACATTTAACTGCTGTAAGAAAGAATTGGATTATCATTTCATCATTTTTTAAATGTTTTTCTCTCATGAATTATCGTTCTGTTTCGAAATTCTGAACAATTCTAAGCGCGAATAGGGTCTGTATAGCTCTGATTTTGGAATATAGTTCACATTTGATTGAGTCAAGATTTAACCATTAATTGCAGCATTATTAATGCTCAATGCTACAATGGTAGTCTAAAACGGGATCGTGGAATGTCATGGAGCGTGTTTTAGTGAATGATTCTGATTTCGAGTATACAGGATGTTCCATACAGCCGGAATCTCATGATAGAAATTTTAAAGTTTAAAAAAAAATTATTAATGCCAGCAAAAACTCTATCAGAATCCATCGTTCCTTATTGTTTTCCCTTTGAACAAATTATCCAGAGGAGGAAAAAAAATATGTTTAAACAATTGTTATTTCAATTATTATATTGTTTTATTATGTTTTGAGGTGTAGGTTGTGTTGGTTTTTGGTCTTTGTATTGAATAGGTAAAATGGCAAAATGGTGAATGCGCCGCGTTCTATAACTTTCATTCATGAGAGTTTATTTCATGTAAAATATTTTTTTTGAATGGTTTAAAGAGAAACGATTTCAAGAAAAAATTTTCGGAGCTGATTTTTTTGGCTGATAATAAGAAACAACTTTGTCAGAGAGTCGAGGTATTGGCTGTATGGAACATATCGGGACACCCAGTATATGATGATCGGTAATTTTTGGCTAATCCCCATAAATTGGGTAATATTTGGTAAATTCGAAATATCATTTGGATGTTTTCGTTATCATGAATAATTACCAATTATTGATAAAAATTATCAAAGATTAGTTGAGAAACACATTTCTAGACCTGTTTCGAAATTACTAACCAAAAAATCACGCATGATTAATGAGATAGTTCCAACATATTATAACGGTCAGATCGTCTCATAGTATTCAAATCTGTGGTCAGAAATTAAAAAAAAATAGAAAGCGTTGGCTGAAAATAATGGAAAATGGGGGGCTGTCAAAGGCGTCAGAAGATTAGGAAGAATCAAGAATTTGACTTTTTTCTCGAAGGAATTTCACAGATTAGCATATTAGCTAATTCGAGAAATATTCATCAGACTAGCAATAGAAGCGTGGTTGATATACCCAAATTTATTGTATCGAATAGGTAAAATGTCAAAATGGCGAATGCGCCGCGTTTTATAGCTTTTATTCATGAGAGTTTATTTCATGTAAAATAATTTTTTTGTTTGAGAATCGGTAAAAGAGAAACATGGTAAAGATGCAATTTCAAGAAAAATTTTCGGGGGTAGTTTTTGGGCTGATAATCAGAAACAACTTTGTCTGAGAGTCAAGATATTGGCTGTATGGAACATCTCGACCCTGTATATGATAGTCGGTAATTTTTGGGTAATCCCCATAAATTGGGTGGTATTTGCTGAATTCGAAATATCATTTGTTCGTTTTCGTTATCATAAAAAATTACCAATTATTGATAAAATGATCAAATATTAGTTTGAGAAATACATTTCTAGACCTGTTTCGAAATTACTAACAAAAAATCATGCATGATTAATTAGATAGTTCTCACATATTATAACGGTCAGATCGTTTCATAGTATTTAAATCTGTGGTCGGAAAGTAAAAAAAATAGAACGCGTTGGCTGAAAATAATGGAAAATGGAGCGCTGTCAAGGCGACAGAAGATTAGGAACAATACAAAATTTTACTTTTTTTTCTCGAAAGAATTCGCAGATTAGCAGATTAGCATATTGGCGACTCCTTTTCGAAAAAGCCAATTTTATGGATTCAGCTTGATTTTTTTCTCAAACTGTCGTCATTTTAAAGAATGAATCCTGGCGTAAGAAAATGTTAATATTTGGCTGCTGATTTTGAGGAGAGCACCCAGGATTCAAGAGCTTCTTACCTACATCTTGACATCTTCGACCGACCACATCGAACAGCTGGTAGACCCTGTTGATCCAATTTACCTCAGTTCTTCTTTAATTTCTTATTATTCTTTCTATTAATTCCATTCGATTTACCTTTTTAATTAGAACTGTTTAAAAGAAATATTTATTATCAATTGTATATAATTTATTGTGAGCACTATTGATTTGGCCAGATTGAAAGTGCACAAAATTATTCGTCTCGATTATCAATTATCAATTTACAGTTTCGTGAAATAGATTATCGACTGGTTGATCTAAATTCGTTTTCTTATTTCCTCCTTTTCCTATTTTTTCTGTTGTTTCCTTTTTGCATATTATGGGAAAGTATTGTTTTCATAAAACGACATTAAATACGCTGGTGCCCTCTTTATTTTTATTTTGTTAATTGACTCTACTTTCCTTAGTTTCTTCGCGACCCCCCATCTCTCCGAAATTCTAGACTAGCCGAGGTGAAATCCCAAATTTGTAGAAAAGTGTCATAATATCAATCATATTCATTAATAAAATCGTAAGATGCATTTAAACTCTGAAACCTGCAAGTAAATTTCAAAGATCCTAGTTTTTTCCTTCTGTTTCAACAAAAAAGTTTCAACTTCATGACTCTTAAACTTTTTGAGCACCCCTGCCGGCATCAAGGTGATAACTCCTTATTCCTTCGGACTTTCTGATTCTCACAAGACATTTGAACAACCCTAACCCCGAGTTCGCATATCCAGCAAAAGACAAAAAAATTTTTAGCAGAACTAAAGGATAAGTTTTCCCGGATTATGAATTTCCAGAAAGACCTAAATCGGCTCAATCAAGTCGTTACATGCCAAGGGTCCAAAGCAAAAAACGCCATTTTGCCACGCCTAATATTTGATCCTCCCTAATGCGGGTTAACGACGAGGTCAAAGGGGTCAGTCCGCGAAAAAAGTCGTCGTTTGAAAGATAAAGATGGGATGACCGAATTTTGGGATCAACCAGTGGCGTTCAGAGAAGACACAAGCCAAAATACTGCGATTTTGTAGCAGCGATTTCGAAAACACCTTTCTATTATGAGTCCTGGCAATCAAGTACAGGGTGGGCATATTTCGATGTTTTAGCACTACAACTTTTGAACCAGAGGAGATAGACAAAATCTGATACCCACTTCTCGATCTCTTTTTCTGAGAAACTAACAAGAGTAGTATTCATTTTTGGCTACCTTCTCTTGTTTTTGAGTTATAAGTATTGGAAAAGTGGCGATATCGAAGAAAATTCCTATCTCCGCTAATAGCGATGATAGAGCATTTAAATTGAAATATTATTTTATTTTACTTTTTAACGTAGAATACAGTGGCGTGCTTGTCTTTTTTGCACCATTTCTAATTACGAAGCAATGACCCAAAGTTATGTTTTCTTTAATTAGAACACTAGATTTTTGTACCATTTTCTGCAAACCTAATATTTTTTTATATTAAAAATATATAACATTTAGTCCGGTCTATTTAACATAGACCAAAAAATGTGAGTGAAGTTACATTAAGTCCCAACAAGCTGAATTTCTGTGAAGTTGTTCAAAACATAATTATAAACAATGTATAAAAGTTCCTCATCATTCCCCTGTGAGGAAAAAATTTTATTCGAGGTCAAATGTCAAAAAAATGATTTTTTTTAGCGATTTTCAGCAAAACGGTAAGTTTTATCATAAAAGTACCTCAGACAAAAATTGTAGACCATAAAATTATCTATAAAAAATTTATCAATACTTTTTTTCTTACGAGCCACCGTTTCTGAGATATAACGATTCAAAAAGTTATAAAAAAAGTACACTACCTCATAGGTGGCGTGGAAACGTGTGCATATTATGACGACTTTTATAACTTTTTGAATCGTTATATCTCAGAAACGGTGGCTCGGAAGAAAAAAAGTATCGATACATTTTTTATAGATAATTTTATGATCTACAATTTTTGTCTGAGGTACTTTTATGATAAAACTTACCGTTTTGCTGAAAATCGCGAAAAACTCATTTTTTTGACATTTGACCTCGAATAAAATTTTTTCCTCACAGGGGAATGATGAGGACATTGTTTATAATTATGTTTTGAACAACTTCACAGAAATTCAGCTTGTTGGGACTTTATGTAACTTCGAATGTCTAAATAGACCGGATTAATTGTATGGTTTGTATCCATATGAGTATAGAAAATGGTCAAAAAATAATTTCATCTGAGTCCCAATATTTTCTATGGTTTCAACTGTTGATGTCAAGGGCATAGCCAGGGGGGGGTTTTGGGGGTTCAAACCCCCCCACCCCGAAATGTTTCAGAGTTATTTTTTTATTTAATACTTGCTACAGAAATTGACCACAATTCCCGGCACCTACAAAGTCAATTGCCAGAATGTCAAAACCTCCCCCCCCCCCCCCCCCCGAAATCAATTCCTGGCTACGCCCTTGGTTGATGTGCACAGAAAAATGGAGCTTCCTATAACAAGAGCAGTCTCCTTCCGTCAATCTCATTATTTCTATGCGAAACAATGATATCACTGATTTGAATTCAAAAGCTCGAATCTCTTAACACAGCTGTCCATTATTCTTCGGTCTTGGAGAAATTGAGTAAAGAGAGAAAAACGTTGAAAGTGGATAACATATACATGCATAATTCTAATTTAAATAATTATCATTGAGAACACCTTCAGTTGTAGAATAAATTTGAGATTTCTATAATGTGCGTTAATTTTTTTGCGCAGTGTATATCGAACCCGATGCGGCCCAGATCCCTCAGATTTAAGATTCTGATTCGTAAAACTCGAAATAGAATCCGGTATTTTCAATTGTTTCCCAAGAAGATCGGAACAAGGAAGTTTACGGCTAAGCCAGTGGATTAGGAAATCCTCAGACGCCGATCGAGTTTTCTTAGACGGTCAATGCAGTTATTTTGGTGGATAAAATCAGCGAATTCAAGAATGCATTTTATTCAGTAGGTGGGATTGCTCGTTAGCCTTAGCTATGGGTTCGTATAAAAAATATATCCCGAGGTAGCTTATGGGGAATTAAATTTTTAGCTATTTAAGTAGTTAAGTTGTTTTTTGCTGCGTCTAGAGAATAAACAACTAAGAGTCTCCCTTGGACTAATCTCTTATTCCTATTCAAATATTAAACCTACCTGAAAATTCAATGCTTGGAAGTCGTACCTTTTGATAGTTATTGGGCTCAAGGTCCGTGATCAGGGTCAGGCTGAGCGTAAACATTGTCGAATTGTTCATTGGAAATCGTTCCATAAAATATGGCCATTCAAACTACTTTTTCCTCAATATCTCAAAAAAAAAACGAAACCCATCGA
This sequence comes from Propylea japonica, assembly GCA_013421045.1. Classification (NCBI taxonomy): domain Eukaryota; kingdom Metazoa; phylum Arthropoda; class Insecta; order Coleoptera; family Coccinellidae; genus Propylea; species Propylea japonica. Next base: position 2,183 of record JACDNR010000914.1, on the reverse strand, counting down.
AATGAAATTTTGAGGCCACATGCAAGATGCTCAAAATAAGCCTCAGGCAGAATTTTGTCGCCATAGTGTTAACAGAACCATAGAAACTTCAATTGGAATATTGAAAGGAATACTTCAAATTTATTTATAAATTAAGATTGATACAGTGAATATTCATGCAAAATTTTGTGGCCATGGTAATAACAGAACCATACAAAATTCAATTGGAATATTGAAAAGAAAAATCTTTATATTTCCATAATAGGATATCCGATTCAAGTGATTTTTTTTTCGGAATGAAGACTGTTATACTGAATTTTCATGCAAAATTTTGAGGCTATAGTGTCAACAGAACCATAGTTCTTTCGTCATTGAATCTTAGTGTAATTTCACGGAAATCATCAATTCATCTGTTATTTGAGACCTGCGGGGTCTATTGCACCAAAAGACTTTGCAACTTTTCACTTCTCACTTTGCACTTTGCATTCTGACAAATTCGCAAAGTGAAAATCAGTTATTTTGCATAACGTTTCTTCCAAGATTTGATTCTTGCGAAGTGTTTTTCACTTTGCTCTTACCTTTCCACAATTCACTTTTCAATTATGAATGTGTTTCGTGCAACATTATTCATTTGAAAAGTAAAAGTGCAAAGTGAAAAGTTGCACAGTATTTGGTGTAATAGACCCCTCAGGTCTCAGATAACAGATAAATTGATTTCCGTAAAATTACACTAAGATTCAATCACGAAGAGCTTCAAAATAGAGCAAATTTAATTTCGGAATTTTAAGACTTTTTAGTTGTTATCGTGTTAGCCACGATATTATAGCAGAGAAAGAGCAGCCAGCACAAAAGTTGATATGTCATTCGAAAGTACACTAAATGGTATTTTTAATGAAGAGAAAGCGAGTGCATAATTATTAATATTTCATCGAAAAAACCATTGGAAAATTAGGACTGATTTTATTAACTTCAGAATCTTGATATTTTTCCCCTTACCCACGCTTGCAATTGTTTTCTGCACACAGACTCTCTCATATTGTAGCTAATTTATTGCCCTTTCCGAATATGCGGTCAAATTTGATGGGACTACAAGAAAAACTGAATAATGATCTTTTTAGAGAAAAAACTTGAAATTTTTCGTGAAATCAAAAAATGTTAAATTGAAGAATAACCGTCGAAATTTCGACCATGTGTTATTTGACATTCTTTGTTGCAAATCACTCGCATGATCACCTCTCGAAGTTTGTCTACTTTTAAACTAGACACCCTGTATAAAATTTGAGGTAATAGTCTTATTGCTCCACCAAAGAACGAGCGCTCAAAAGCTCCTGCTGAGAGCTTCCTTTAAATTTTTTCGTTTTTGGTCGCGCTAGTAGTGAATATTCAGAAAACCAAAAGTAGTTCATATTTCCAAAACGACTCATGTTAGTATGAAGCTTTCCACTTATTTTTAGGCCTGAAATTAACTCCAGAATATTGAAAAACATATCTAAAATTGAAACCGTTTTCATCAACACACATTTTATCGAACTTCCCACGCGACCCTGAATTGGCGGAGAAAAATCCGCAGGCCTTAGTTATTCGACAATATTTTGCAGTATCTACCAAAAGGGTTGATTCTAAGGTGAATAATTGATTTTGGGTTTAGGTTATGTAACGTTATGCGATACTGCAGACTGAAATAGATGGTTATAAACTACCAGTATCATCATTCATGGCAATATAGGAAACCACGATACTCGGACGGGGCATTCAAACCGAAACATGACATTTTTCGTAAATTATGTTATTAATCAATGTTTGAAACTGGCTTCACAGGTCGGAATGCAATTTTGAACGTAAATGCCTAATTTATATGTATCAATGTTTATATTAATTATTCGCTATGTCGAGTAGAGTAAACAGTATATTTGAACAGATAAAATTATAAATATAATTATGGAAATTCGTATTCATGCATGATGTATGTACTCGTTGTTGTTTGGATGTTGGTATGTGGTTGGCTTGTAATTGCTTGGTAACGACGTTTTTAACAGTCTATAATCATTTTTGCATACCAGTTTGTTAATAATTCATTCGAATTTTGGGTTATTTTGATTGTGGGAAATTGGCCAATGTTTGTATTGGTTGAAAGTTTTACATTATCGGCTATTCAACTCTCGGTAAATTTTAATTTATATGCTCGATTAGTGCTATGTAATAAT
>JACDNR010000913.1:0-27397 GCA_013421045.1 Propylea japonica | reverse complement strand
TTTTTTTAGCACCCTATCATACATGGTAAAATGTAAGCATTAGAATGTACAACCCAATTCGTCCCTGACAAACTTAACTAGCTAATTGAAATTGGAGTGTGATGATTTAAAAGGTCCTTAATGCTATTAATCATATCATATTTTCATCAAATTATATCGAGTATTTCGAAACTTATTCCACTAAAATGGATTTTCAGCGGCGTCATTCAGGAGGTCGTATCTTAGTAGGGGGGGCCGCTAGGAAAAAAAAGTTATGGGAACTTGTCATCTTCATTTTTTATGATTTATCTGAAACCGAGAGATTTTCCATATTTTCTGGGACACCCTGTATGCAAAACTCCATTTCTTTTACAATCCACCCCATTCTGCTCACCGGCTTGAAGCTGCCGTTAGCTGTGTGTATATTGTTTTTTGAAAATTCATATCTCAGAAAATTAAATATACGTTACAACCTGGGTTACTAATTGTCAGCAATTCAACTGTTCATCTGCCAATTTGTAACCTGTGTTAGTGATCGAGTAAGTTTCTGAAAACGCCAAATGTGATACAATTCTTAATTTACCTCTCTTTTAGCTTTTTGATGAAAAACACTTGCATGATAAATCAAAAGACAGTTCTGTTACCAATCAAATTTATCAGAGCTTCACACTAAAGAACTTCCTTTTCCACCTAAACCAAATTTATCTCAGTGTCAAGTATTAACCGATAATGATAAGTTAGATTGTCTGCCCCAAGGAACTGCTACCAAAGAAATCTGTGAAGAGAGAGGGTGTTGCTGGGTTCTAAAAGTTTCGTCTCCTTTAGGAGTTCCTTATTGCTTTTACCCTCAAGGATATGGTACATATGATTACGTTAACGTGACTCAAACTGCTTTTGGGTTAGTAGCCTTTCTTAGGAGAAAATATAAGACTGGGTATCCTGATGATGTTGAAATTATACAATTGATAGTGAAATATGAAACTGATTCAAGATTGCACATAAAGGTAAGTAAATGAGGAAATTATATATTATTTGACTGGTGTTCAATTACCTATATAAGAAATATAATATTAAGATGTTGTTATTTTTTCTGCTTCATCATCATGTATTTTTCTAGTTTATCGATCCCTTGCAACACAGATTCGAGCCTCTCTTATCCTGAAATACCGATAGTAGATAGAGCAGCAGAAAACTTACTGTATAAGTTTGAATATGATCCTGTTAAGCCAGGATTTCAGGTTATTAGAATATCTGATGGTACAGTATGTGAGTCTTTCAGTTGGTCAGCCTGTTTTGCAGATATTATTATAGTACATTGTAATTTCAGTTTTGATGCACAGGAATTCAGAAAATTAATTTCTCAAATCAGTTTCTTCAAATGAGTGGAAAGTTTACCGTCCAGTATGATTTACGGAATCGGAGAGCATCAAGAACATTTATGATACCAACAAATTGACCAGTTTACGATGTTCATCATGATGCTATTCCTCAGTTCAATGTAAGTTGAATATGATGACAATATATACATGTTGATTATAAAACGGTGCGAACAATTGAAAATATTTTTTTGCCTAAAAATATGCGCGCTATTTTTGTGCTCCGATTTCTTAACAATTAGCACCTCAGACTTTCCGAGATGCCCTGCAATTCAGGGTACTGAAAGTTGATCAATCATTTATGGACACCCTGTTAAACTATTAATATTATTACTATAACAAATGAGTATGAGTATGTTTATAACAATATATGTTCCATATTGTTACATAGTAACCTTATAGACCGGGAGCCAGTGATAGTTTTAAGTCAGTCATTTTTAACCCTGGTCATAATTTGTATATTAGTCCGTTCACGAAAGGTTGAGCCGTCGTTGCCATGGAAATTGGCATATTCCACTGTGTATATGAAATTTTAGTTATGTTCCTTATTTTCTGTCAGATTGATACGCAATGTTGTCAATAGTGCATAGAGTTCTCTGATAACTGCAAGCTCGTCGGACGAGGCCGAGTACATTCGGCAACGTTGACTTTATTTTACTTTATGACAGTAAATACTGCCAATTCAGAGAAAAAGAAAAACGCCTACTATGTGCTCAACCTTTCGTGAACGGACTATAGCTTGATTTGGTTGTTTTCTTAGCCAAAGTGACCGTCAGCTGGCTCAACAGTGATGGGTTCGCCAACGGGACAACGAAAATATAAAAAAAAAAATTTTGAATTTCAGTCATTTTAACCCTGCTGAAATTTACAGAGATGGTCGTTTAATGCAGGTACTAACTACAGAATAATAATAAATCCAGTTCGCATTTATGACGATGTACCTATCTGTGTAGTTGTTCGTAAAATATTATTTTGCTGCGAACTGGTTTATTTTTGGCAAAAAATTTAGAAGACATTTTTTGTTTGAAATGAAACAGGCTATCGGAAATAAATTTTTAAATGGCAAACAAATAATAAGACAAAAAGTTACATCGGAAATAAACTTTAGGGGTGCGTTTCCGACCCTTACAACCATGGGGGGTAAACCAAATAATAACTGGATAAGTGTCTTTTTGCTTGTAGGAACGTCAGGTTGATTTCAATATTGTAACTTTTTTTGGGCTTGTGAAAAAAATTGTTATACAAATTTTATGTACCTACCTCTTTGAGGGCCTGTATCTTAACAAGGGATGCTCCAATGAAGTTCCTTTATATGAAAGATCCTGTCTTTTTTTCGATGAGGAATCACCTCCTTAAAATTTTACACATATTTAGTTACACCCTGTATAAACTACCTTCTCTGTAAATTTCAGCAGGGTTAAAATAGACTACAGGCCCGTGTTGAAAAAATTATGGGTCATTGAACCACCAGATGACCTATCAAACGATATAGGAGCATTAAATAATAAGATTCAGCACTATGCCGTCACTTGTAAGCTGTCCAACTGAGTGCAGGAGGATTCGAAAGTACAGGTAGAGTGGGTACATTTTGGTCACATATTTTTGTACGGCATTCTTACCATCGATTGATCCGTGAAAAATAATACGAAAACGCGTAGCGCCGTAAAAAAATGTGGAGCCACAAAGTCAAAAAATTTTTTTATTTTCCGACAATTCCCTGGGTAATTTGGTCATTTGATTTTGTACGGCATCTGTGTCATACTATTTCAATGCTGCTTCTAATCCATTATTCCGCAACGCCGTAACAAAATCATGCGACAAGGGGAAAGAATATGGGGTTGCAATCCCCTCTTTTCCGTAGTCCAGTGTGATTTGGACACAACATGAAAATAAAGTTATTTTGAAAGTATTTTATGCAAAGGTAATATTTTTCATATGCCGTACATTTTCGTTGGTCCAAAGGGAAAAAAAGGAAAATTCTTTTATTTGTCCTAATTTTCGTAGTCTTTCGTGATTCTAGGTTCCTAGTTAGTAACTATGTTGAATATGGGTTTGTATACTATCCATTTCTACCAAAATAAAGACATGTTGTCATTGATAATTCCAAAACACATCATATTTTTGAGAAGTACTCATGACAGATGAAGTTAGCAGACCCCCTTGTCACGAAAAGACTACGAAAATTAGGACAAATAAAAGAATTTTTTTCCCCTTTGGACCAACGAAAAGGTACGGCATATGAAAAAATATACCTTTGCATAAAATACTTTCAAAATAACTTATTTCATGTTGTGTCAAATCACCCACTGGACTACGGAAAGAGAGGGGATTGCAACCCTATTTTTTCCCCTTGTGGCATGATTTTGTACGGCGGCGGCGTTGCGGAATAATGGATTAGAATCAGCATTGAAATAGTATGACACAGATGCCGTACAAAATCAAATGACCAAATTACCCAGGGAATTGTCGCGGAAAATAAAAAAAATTTTGACTTTGTGGCTCCACATTTTTTACGGCGCTACGCGTTTTCGTATTATTTTTCACGGTCAATCGATGGTAAGAATGCCGTACAAAATATGTGACCAAAATGTACCCACTCTACCTGTACTTTCGAGTCCTCACCTGCACTCAGTTGGACAGTTTACAAGTGACGGCATAGTGCTGAATCTATTATTGGTTTCGTGCACGTTTGACAACTGACAGCACATCGGAGGATAACAACCCCACTTTTCCTATGTAAATCATAGCAAAACAACGAGAGATTTTGGTTTTTCTCAAGTGTTTCAGTTGATTTATCACTTCTTTGACTGAAAAAAATCGTGAAAATGGACCTATAAAATTGTTTAATAATTCAGATCATATTCATCGAGGACGATATGTAGAAAATATCTTTTTTGTGTATTCACCCTTGTCAACTGTAGAAGGAAGATATTTATCCGTCTAAACTTGGTTCTTTTCAGAAATAAAATGTACCCGAGATATTATCAGTTATTCAGTGGAAACATAGAATGCTGCTGCAGTGGATCATATGATATTTATAATATTTATTCTTCAATAAATGGAAAGAAGAAAAAATTATCATATTGTTTATTGAAATGAAAGCCCATGAATTCCATGATGATTATTGAAAAATGAAGGATTTTATCAAATTAACAACTAAATTCCAATTTTTCACAACGTAGAAACGATTTCTACCGAATACAAATTAAAAAAAATAAATAAATATTTTGTCGAAAGTGAAGCATTCATCATTCAATACAGACCAACAAATTATAGTCTCTTGTATAAATAAAAACTTAATTATCTAATAAGTAATTGTAAAATTTTTAAATACAGAGTTAGAAGTAAGTATGCTTATGCATATTCTATAAAATAGTGAAAAGCGGAGATAGCAGTTACCTTTTACTTGTCTCATATAAAAAACAAAAGATATACTGCAAATTAAAGAACAGCCAGATGAGTTTTAATCCAGTGATATGATTTCAGGATATATATTTATAAAACTCAATCACAACATTTTGTCCATTAACAAGTACTCTTCATCTCCTTTCTCTAACGGGTGAATTGGAAATACATCCTATAGTGTTCTATATTTCCTCCTTGTCCAAATATGAATCCTGAAACTGGCTAATCTCTTTGTCTTCTTGATTTAATTGATAATATATCAGGATACATTTTATCATCGGAATAAGACACATTAGATAGATAAATCTTCTGCAGTAGATAAGGGTGAATGCCCAAAACTGATATTTTCTACATATCGTCCTCGATGAATATGATCTGAACTTATTAAAAAATTTTATAGGTCCATTTTCACGATTTTTCAGTCCAAAGAAGCAAAAATCAACTGAAACACTTGAGAAAAACAAAATCTCTGGTTGTTTTGCTATGATTTACATAGGAAAAGTGGGGTTGTTATACCTCCGATGTGCTGTCAGTTGTCAAACGTGCACGAAACCAATTTATGCTCTTATATCGTTTTAGATAGGTCATCTGGTAGTTCAAATAACCCATAATTTTTTCAAACACGGGACAGTAGTCTAAAATGACTGAAACTCAAAATTCTTTTTCACAAGTTTTTATGTCTATCGGACGGGTTTTTTCACCAACGTACAGCCAGCGGAGGATTTTTTTTTCGAATAATTATATAAACCACCATCTCTGTAAACTCAGCAGGGTTAAAATGACTGAAACTCAAAAATTTTTTTAAAGGTTTCCATGTACGGCGGACGGGTTTTTCACCAACGTACAGCCAGCGGTTGATTTTTTAAATCGAATAATTATACAAACTACCATCTCTGTAAATTTCAGCAGGTTAAAATGACTGAATTCAATATTTTTTACGTGTTTCATTGCTCCCGCTGGCAAACCCACCACTGGTGCGCCAGCTGATGGTCACTATGCTATAAGACAAATACAAATTAAGCTATATACAAATTATGGCCAGGGTTAAAATTGGTCACCCAAAACTATCACTGGCTCCCGGCTATTACTTTTAGTTGTAGCGCCAATTTTTAAACTGTTCAGACGTTTTGGTACCATTCATTTGTAATAGCTCAAGCACTACAAGGTTTATATTAGGAGGAAGAATTAAAAAAAATCGAATTCCCATAGAGCTTGCTGTAAATATTCTTCATATTTCAATTTTCTGAATGAACTAGTTGAGAACAATTGAATATTATGTTTCAAACGAAATGTAAAATTATTTACCGAATTTCACTTCGATGACATGATGATTTTTTTGTACTGTTCTGCTACTTTTTCTATCGAAAATTCAGTTTTATATGAACTTTACAGAAAAATTTATATGGCAGTCATCCATTCTACTTGCTACTAGAAAAAGGTGGTAGTTCCCATGGTGTCTTCTTGCTGAACAGTAACGCAATGGGTAAGTTACTTTTTTATTTTCAATTACTGTATATCTCATCGTATTATTTTAGATATTTTGTTACAACCAGCGCCCACAATTACTTATGAACAATAGGAGGAGTTTTGACTTCTTCTTTTTCATGGGACCTACACCGACTGATGTTGTTAGGCAATATACCGAGCTAATTGGGAGACCATACATGCCTCCATATTGGGGTTTAGGTTTTCATTTATGCCGTTTTGGTTATAACTCGTTAGAAGAAACTAAGAAGATAATGCAAAGGAATATTGATGCTGAAATACCCCTGGTAAATATTTCTAAATATTATTTAAAAATATTAATTGTTTTTGCTGTCTGGAATATTTTTCACAAATTTCTTCTTGATCATGAAAACTGCTTTCTGCAATCCGTTAGGCGTTTTCGGAAACTTACTCGGGTTAACTCAATCGCTAACCTTCGCGCTCGTTTAATAACCCGAACATCCAACCCGTGCTCGGAATGTACGGTACTATTAACTTGATTGCTGACTCAGGTTGATTTATCCCTACTACACAAAAGCAGGGTTGTTCGAATCGCATGTGCACTGAAGTTCAATTTTGAATCTGGAAAACGCGGGAATAAGACTTCTACTCTATTCTTGATAATTTCATATATTCTATTCCATAATATTTATGAAAAGAGAAGAGAATTTGGCTAAATATAAAACGAGTGGTTCTTTTAGTCAAGAGAATAATGTAGAACATTCGTTCATAACTTTGTATGCGGATCTTTCTGCGCTTAGCTACAGCCTTCTTTAACATAGGAATCAAAGATAACATTAAACATCGAAAGGCACACCACAAATTATAAGAAAGGTTTGAAAAAAGCCAATAAACGCAAGCAAAGCTAGAGACAATCCGAAAATTAACTAGGACTTAAAAAATAAATTCATAAAATATTTGGTTATGTTATTGACACGACTGACACTTCCAAATCCTTACCCTGATGTGTTCGTAAACTTAGAATCGGGTCCGTGATCCGAGTAGATCCGTCACGTGACCTTAATGGATCGAGTTAGTAACCCAGAGTAAAGTTGCGTCCACGCTATCCCGCGATTGGCTGTTGGCAAAGCCGATTTTGGCTTATTGTTTATACCTGAGTGTTTTCATTCAGTAGCAAAATGTCTGCCGAGGAGGATGTACTAGTTGCGTTAATAATTATCATTGAAGAAAGCGAAAAAGTGTGTAAACGGCGCAAACGACGGTCTTGGGTTCGTCCAAGCCTTCAAAATTAGAAGAAAATACTAGTGAATTAATGAAGGATTTGTTATTAGATGATGAGACGAATTAAATCCCGAGTACAGATCTGGATGTGGTTTCAAAAACTTTTTTACAATGACAAGTAGACACTTTGAAGGTCTTAATAAGATAGCTCATATCATCCAGAAATGAAACATATCCTTCAGAGGTGCGATCCTCCATATGAAAGCGCGTGAAGCCACGGTTGGCTCGTCCACACAACCGGCTCTCACTGGCTTCCTTTAATGGAGACCGACACTAGAGGGATTTTCGTTGGCAAACCATTGGCTCAGCGGCACATGCCAACGGCCACGTCTGCATTGTATTGGCTTTGCCAAATTGGCAGTGCCAACAGCCAACTTCACAGTGCTTCACAGTGTGGACGCTGCTTGAGTTTTCGAAAACGCCTATTGAGTATACTAACATCAGCTTCCATAATTGGAGTACAAAAATTGAAAACTGTACAAGACAGTCATGACAATTTTAACTTATATTTCTGAGGTCTTTATATCTTGAAAATCGTCATGAAGAGATCAATATTGACTGATGTCTTGTATAGTTCCTTTAATTTTGCACTTTATTCTGCAAGCTGATGTTAGTAATTGTTGTATAGTGTTTTGTTTGCCTACAGATTATCAGAAACAGATATTCATTAGTGCTAACAGTACTTCATTTTCAGGATACACAGTGGAATGATTTGGATTATATGAATAATAGTAACGATTTTACTTATGATAAGACAAAATTAAAGATCTACCGAATTTCATCAAATCATTGCATGACAACGGTATGCATTATATTCCGTTGATTGATGCTGGAGTTAGTGCTAGTGAAGCTGAAGGTAGTTCCACCCTTTGATGAAGGTGTAAGAATGGATATTTTGTGAAGAACAGCAGTGACCAGATATTTATTGGAAAGGTGAGTATTTTCTTGTTTCTAGTTGAACAGCGTGCTATCATTTTGTCCAAATGTCTTTATTTTTCGAATTTTGGACCACAAGTGGTCACAAACGACTTCAATTGAATATTCACATTATTTTATTACTATACCGATTCATTTTTATTTTTTACTTGCACTAATTTTATCATTATCTATCAATCAGTTCTCTACAGGTGACGAATGAGTGCACATGCTAGAAGATATTTCAGAGTCAAACAGTGATAAAAGTGTAAAAAGCGATTTTAAAAATTTTTGAAAAATACCGATATCCAATTTATTCAAAGCTGAAGATCTACTTGAGGGAAAAAAGAAATAGTTTTCTCTCAAATTTCCGCAATCCGCGGAAATTCGGATTATAAACAAAGAATTTCCACTCGGAAATCAATACAACACATGACGGCCGGCGATAACAACAACAAGAAGATAAGATAAAATCATGCTACCAGCTGGGAATTCCCAAGAAATGATGATAAGTCAACAAAGCGAAGAAGTACGGGAGATGCAAACACAAAATACTAGCTACTACAGAATGTCATCTACCAGTGATGAAGATTTCCAAGGATTCCCCAACGACCCAAACAATAAAAATACCTGGCAAACTATGAAACGTCCAACAAAGAAAAGAAAGATTAATACCACTAACAATGTGGAAATACCAACAAGCAATAGATTCAGCCAATTAAATGAGGAACATGAAGGAAGAACAAATCATTCACAGGAACAGACGACTAATATCCCAAAACCTCCTCCAATTTTTGTGTACGGAGTGACCAACTATGGTGAAATGATATCCAACCTAAATAGAATACTGCAAATGGAAAATTTCACAACAAAAACTTTAGCGGACAACACCATAAAAGTGAACTGCCGAACTCCGGATGATTATCGCAAAATGATACACCACATGAGAGAAACCAATATAATACATCACACCTACCAGCCAAAAGAAAACAGAGCATTCCGAGTGGTAATTAAAAATCTTCATTTCTCAACAAACACAGATGAAATAAAAAGTGAACTCACTCTACAAGGACACAAAGTGAGAAACATCCACAATGGAAGAAGCAGAGTGACAAAGGAGCCACTTAATCTATTTTTTGTGGACTTAGAACCTTCAGATAACAACAAAGAAATTTACAAAATTCGAGGAATCCAGAATAGAATCGTGCAGATTGAACCCCCAAAAAAAGTCAGCGGTTTACCACAGTGCACAAGATGTCAACAATATGGTCACACCAAAACTTACTGCAACAGGCCCTTTGTGTGTGTAAAATGTGGAGGAGAACATAATACGGAGAATTGCAAAAAAAGCAATAACACACCGGCAAAATGTGCCCTATGTAATGGACCTCATCCAGCTAATTACAGGGGATGTGAATTTTACCACGCAATCTTGAGGAGACCCAACAACCAGAACAACAGATTGAATGTACAACAGCCTGCTATACAAGCAGTAAACAACAAATATTACTCAATGCCTAGAAATCAAATACCAGAAGAACAAAACAAACCCAGCTATTCGGACAAACTAAAAGGAATAAACAACAATTCACAAAACACAGATAATGCTGCCACCTTAACGTCCTTCTTAGCTGAGTTCAAAAACATGTTTCAACAATTGGTCCAGCAAAACAACATGATACTCAACATGCTCTCAACCCTAATCACTAAAATTCACTAGATTGATAAGAATAGCCCAATGGAATTCCAACGGTTTACTGCAGCACAAGAACGAAGTTGAAACATTTCTACACCTCAACTCTATAGATATTCTTCTTATAAGCGAAACACACTTTACAGATAGATCTCACTTCCAAATACCACACTATACAACCTATTGCACAAATCATCCAGATAACACAGCACATGCCGGTACTGCAGTCATAATAAAGGAGACCATTACCCACTATGAATTACCAAAACATCAAATTGATTATCTTCAAGCCACAACTATCAATGTAAAAATGGCCACACATGATCTAACAGTCTCGGCTGTATACTGCCCACCAAGGCATAATATAAAAAAAGACCAATTCAGAGAATTCTTCAACACATTAGGACCAAGATTCATAGTAGGAGGAGACTACAATTGTAAACACACGCTTTGGGGTTCCCGTCTAATAACGACTAAAGGTAGGGAGTTGGCCAAACTAATACAAGAGAAAAATTACACCTTCATGTCAACTGGAGAACCTACCTACTGGCCGAGCGATCCAAACAAATTACCAGATCTCCTGGACTTTTTCATTGTGAACGGTATATCAACAACATATATGGAGGTGGAAGCAAGCTACGATTTGTCTTCTGATCATTCTCCAGTGATTGCATCAGTGGGAACGTTTGCTCTGAAGAGAAAAACCAAACCAAGACTTCATAACAGCAAAACAAATTGGGACGACTATAGAAGCAAAGTGGAGCAACAAGCTGAACTATCACTGAGCCTCAAATATCCTTCTGAAGTAGACGAAGCATTGAAAATGTTTACAACTATCCTGAAACAGGCAGCTATGGACAGTACTCCAAACATAAAAGAATGGGAGCCAACGACATCAATACCGGTCGAAATTAAAAGACTAATCGCAGTGAAAAGAAAAGCAAGATCAAGATGGCAAAATACTCACGCTCCATCTGACAAAAGAATCTTCAACCAGATAAGTAAAGAACTAAAAAACAAATTGAGGGACCTACAAGAAAAATCATTTGCGGATTACTTAGCTAACCTAAACAGGTATGATAGCTCAATTTGGAAGCCAATCAAATCAAAAAAAAAACCAAAACAACAAGTCGTCCCACTCCAGAATCCAGGTGATGCGAGCACTAATTGGGCTAGAAGCGAAAAAGAGAAGGCTGATCTCTTTGCAGAACATCTTGCCAACGTATTTACGCCAAATGATCAGAGAACAGATGATGAGATTGAAGAATGTATTTCCAGCATCCCAACTGACTTACCTAAAATAAAATCATTCACGGTGAAAGAAATTCAGAAAGAAATTAAGTATCTAAACATTCGAAAAGCCCCTGGTCTAGATGGAGTAACAGCAAAAATGATCAAAGAACTTCCTAAGAAAGCAGTTAAATTACTAACATATATCTTCAATGCCATCATAAAATTGAACTACTGGCCAAAAATGCTGAAGACAGCTGAAATAATTATGGTATTAAAGCCAGGAAAATCACCACACGAGGTTTCATCATACCGACCTATAAGCCTGTTGCCGACCATCTCCAAGTTACTCGAAAGGCTCCTCCTACAAAGGATTGAGACAGAGTTACCCAATGAACACTGGATTCCCTCTCATCAGTTTGGATTCAGGCAAGGACACTCAACAGTTCAACAGACCCATCGAATAACAAGATTCATCCATCAAACATTTGAACAAAAACAGTACTGCACATCGGTATTCCTAGATGTAAGTCAGGCTTTTGACAAAGTCTGGCACGCTGGGCTCTTGTATAAAATCAAAACTATTCTCCCTCTGAAGTATTTCAGCATCTTGAAGTCGTACCTTACTGATCGAGAATTCAGAACAAAGGTAGGCGAAGAAACATCTAAAAATTACCCCATTAAAGCCGGAGTCCCACAAGGAAGTGTGTTGGGTCCTATTCTTTATATTCTGTATACTTCTGATCTGCCGACATGTGATAACACAATCACAGGAACTTTTGCAGATGATACCACCATAATGGCCTCCCATGAAGACCCCATAACAGCATCTAAACTTGTTCAAGAACATCTGAATCTAGTGGAAAAATGGATCAAGAAATGGAGAATAAAAATAAATGAAACAAAATCAAAAAAAGTAGATTTCACCTTGAGAAAAGAACGATGCCCACCAATTCACCTTAATGGAAAAGCAATACCACAGGCAGAAACAGCAAAGTATTTAGGATTCCATCTAGATACCAGACTTACTTGGAAAGAACACATAAAAAAGAAAAGGAAGCAAATAGACTTGAAAATCAAGGAGATGTATTGGCTTGTGGGAAGAGGTTCAAAACTGTCATTAGAAAATAAAATTCTACTGTACAAAACAGTTATAATTCCAATCTGGACGTATGGACTTGAAATTTGGGGATGTGCAAGCAAGTCAAATATAGCCAACATACAAAGAAGCCAGTCCAAGATATTGCGAATGATAGCCAACGCACCATGGTATGTCACAAACCTAACACTCCATGAAGATATGAAAATCCCCTTTGTTAAGGATGTCATTAAAACAAGAAGTAGAAATCACCATTCTAGATTGAAAGAGCACACAAATACCCTTCTACGACCCCTAACAGAGGACAACCAAGCAAGAAGACTGCAAAGGAAATGGCCAACTGACCTTATGGAATATTAAGAGATTCCCCCAATGGGGGGAACTTCTTCACGCTTAATTCTCACTGTATGGATATAAAATTAGCTTATAGAAATGTATTCTGATTGCTGATAAATAAATACCTTATAAAAAAAAAAAAAAAAAAAAAAAAAATATATCTATCAATTATCATTAGGTGTGGAATAAGGGAACAACAGTATGGCCAGACTTCACACATCCAAACACTGTGATTATTGGACTTCGATGTGAGGGATTTGCATAATCAGATAGCTTCGATGGTGCTGGATTGACATTGAACGAACCTCAAACTTCTATTCAGGGTCTAGTACAGGATGTCCACAGAAAAAACTTGGAAATCCCCCTATGTCCAGATGTTGACGGCGGATTTTTGTTCTAAAAAACTATGTGCATGTCGTGCAAACAGTATGCTGGTTTACACTATGACGTACATAATTTATTCGGATTCACTGAGGCAATTGTTACGAATTTGTAAGTACTACATTACTAGTATTATTATTATGTCGTCGCCGTCGCACTTCTGAGACTAACTGAGCAAGAAGTAAGTGAGCGCAAATTGAATTGTTGATTAGCTGAATGAAGAATAATAGTTGATCTCAGTTGAAGTTGGTAAAAAGCCCAGATCAACAAAATGCATAGGCCTTTTCAGAAGTAAACAGAGGACAAGATCTCTATCAGTACGTTTCACTCTCTTTTCATAAGCCCGCGGACGTTTTTGACAGTTTGCATGTGGAACGGTCGTTTGAGCGTTATGGGCGATCAATGTTGGTTGTCGAATGAGATTCAAATTTGTGTTTTGAATTTTAATTAGAAAAGTTGCCTTAACTTAACATATTTAGAGAATCGTATAACCATTAATGATGATATATCTCACTCACACAGGCTCCGAACATGTTTTTCACCTCCGTTCATAATATTTTACCTTTTACACAATATCGCTGGTCTGAATTAGTTTGAGATAAAATATTTTTGTTTGATTTATTCTTCAGAGAATATGTTTTCACCATCAATTATTACAATTATGTTGTCTCTCAATTGAAAAAAGCCTTTGAAAGTATACCTTTCAACTTATTTACTTCTATACCTCATCGTACCATTTTATTGAGTTCACAAATTATAGATATTATTCACAGTCCCTAGAGTATGAAATTGTAATAGAATAAAATCTAAAATCATCCATTGAATTCAACGCTATATCCACGTAACATCTATCGAAAGTTTAGCCGTAGAACCTAGATAACTTCGAACTATTTCAGCATTTTCAACCTCTTAACAATCTTCATCATCATATTTCTCATTCAGCATGCAAAAATTATGCATAAGCATATGCCATTACTGAATTATTTCGCAGGTTTGCATGTTGACAAACTCCTGAATGTCGGAAATGTTTTGATTATATTAACCTCTAAAGAGGAACGGACAGTTCTCTCTAAACGCTCACGACGACCAACGTTCTGACGTGGGTCTTCGTGACCGTTACGGTCGTTCAGTGGAATGTAAACATGAGCCGTTTTGGGCGTTGTGATCGTTTAGTGGAACGTACTGTATGTCTAGAGGTTCGGAAATTCACATCGGAAACATAGGAAATTCAAAGCATCAGAGAGAGAATTTTGCCGTGCAGTTGACCGGTGCTATAATAGAAAGGTTCACGTGATTCGTAACTCTCTAAATAGACGAGCAACTGGAATATTGTAGTTTGGTCTCTCTCTTTTATCGATGTGTTTTAATCGAGCAGTGTGGACGGGAACCTGCAGAACTTGCATAGAGTCACTATACACAAACACCGGTATGCCAGATTCGGGGTCTAAAGTCGTCCGGCGCGAGTATCTACATTCCAATCATTCCCACGAGTTCTAACACTTCTATCCCGCAAATGCAATGGAAATGCTCCGCAGTGACGTCACTCTCAATGCGCGTCGGCATACCGGTGTGTGGTGTGTGTGTATCGTGCATAGAGTTATATTATTACGCGCAGTCTGACACATTTACTGAATGCGTCGGACTGCCCATGTTAGTCGATTTGAGAGAGACAACCATATTATTTGTTCATTGGACCATCCATCGCGTTAAACAAAAGCGAACATAGCATGTAAATCTGTCCAGTATAGCACTGTCCAACTGCTTGGCATAATACTCTCTTGATGCATTGAATATCGTATGTTTCCAATGTGAATTTCCAAACCTGTATATTCCACCACGCTGTTCATTAACCTAACATGATTTTCGAGATATTTGCACCGGCTTTCGCGATTCTAAATTAATTAATATGAATTGCAGTGATATTGTTTCATTTACTTCAGAAGAATTCTGAAATACTGTATTATTTCAAAGACTTGTTAAAACACGATTGTTACGAAAAGCAACATTCCATAGTTTAGTAAGGTACCGTGGGTTGATTATGGATAGTAGGTATTAAAATAATTATGTTTCTTTTATTCTGTAAACCTATAATTAGCTACCTTTTGTATCGCTGCTAATAAACATAAGGGGGATTCTTTTTATTACTTAAAAAAATTCTATTGATCTCAGTTTATGCAGATGTTATTATATATATCCCTTTTCAGTACTCTTAAAAAAGCACGACTCTCCCTTTTAATGTCAAATTTCTAAACAAAAAACAACATTTGCTTTGTATATCTTGTCCTCAAATTCATTCTACTGATATCAAGCTTGAGACCTATCTAGGTGTTTTTTTTGATATGAGGTTAAAAGATTATCCCTATTATGGTCCAAAATAAGATTTTTATATAAAAGCAAATTTTTCAGTGCTCTTGCAGAGATTCGAGGTAAGCGACCCATGGTTATATCCAGATCTTCATTCCCTGGTATTGGTAACTATGGAGGACATTGGAGTGGGAGTGGGGATGTTTGGTCTGCTTGGGACATGAAATACAGCATTCCCCGTGAGTCTAAATGAAAATATAGTACTATTCAAGTGTTCATTAAATTCCCTGTTATTCTTATAATGTTGAAATACACACATTCAGTGTGATTCTGTTGCGCATAACCATATTGTTAAGATAAAGATATTGCTATCATAGGAAGATCCGCAATATTTTTTATTCTGATCGACGATTCTGTGGCAAAATGATCTGTCATTGCATTGCTATCTTATCAAGATCAGTTAACAAACTTGACACCAGTTTTCGTCATATAGGCAACTAGAGTCGCAATTCGGGTAATATATTGGTCAACGAAACAACGCCATGTTTTAATAACTAGTCATTGACCTTTAGGGCGAAAATAAACGAAAAAAAATGATGTTAAAGCCTTCATATACGTTTTCTGCGCAAATTCTTCTGAATCTCGTATAGTAAGCGTTTGAACTTATGAAAAACATTGGCTATATCTTACTTATTTAAGTTTATATGAATTTTCAATTTTAAATTTTCCATAAATTACTAATGGATTGCAGGCACGCTTGTTTTTCATCATGAATCAATAGTATATTCAACAGTAAAGTGGTCTTCGTTGTCGATTTTTGTTTGCGAAACAATCGTTCCAGTCTTCAATAGGGGACTATTGGCTTCATGCACAGATTGATAATAAATAGACTTATTGGTACAAGTTGAAATATTAATGATGGCCATGGCCATTAACTATCCTAACGTCATATGTGAATGAACTTTAGTTCCATAGATGGCGCATGTGTAAATAAGTTGCATTGAAGTAAATTTCGCAACGTTTAGACAACGTAACTCTGATAACTGTAGTTGCAGCACGACGTTTTAAAACCCCGAAAATGATTGACCTAACTGGTGGAATTCATGGTTGCGAGAACGTTGTTTTGAGGTCGGCGAAGTCGCTTAGTTTGGTTGCGCGACTTCATTATATACGTCGACGCAACGTTAAATTACTACTTGAGCTGTTTACAATTGAAAGATATCGCCCATAAAAAAATGCATATAAAATTCGACATTTTTCCATTCAACCTTGTTGATTACTGTGAAATATTTCTGAATTTCGTGTTTGATTTTCTTCCAGAACTTTTGAGCTTCAGCTTATATGGTGTTCCACTTATGGGCGCTGATATATGTGGATTCAACGGAAATACAACAGCCAATTTATGTAATCGTTGGATGCAGTTGGGAGCCTTCTATCCATTTTCCAGAAATCACAATACAGATGATGGAATTGTGAGTATTGCAGTTTTGTATCCTTCATACAACAGGTGGCCAAAGTTCCAGAATAATCTACCTTTAAGACACTTTCTCCATTATAAAAACACCGAATTAGTGCTTCTATTAGGTTTATTCGGAAATTTACATAAAGATTTGCTACATTTTATTCCAAGTATTCTCAAAGATAAATTAATAAATATCAAAATTCTAGAGCTACCAAAAAACCAGAAATTCGGGAGAAAGCACATTGTTTGACACTACCGCAATTTTTTCGCGCCATCATTTCATATGCCACTTGCCGAAAGACAAATAAACTTGAAGAACTTTCCTTTGAATTTGTGGTTATGTGGTGGCTCTAGAATTTCGATGTTTTTGCATTTCGAATATTTACCCAAAAATCCAATAAAATTTCTCGCTTCTTTCAGGATCAAGATCCAGTTGCATTTGGAGAGTTAGTCATAAAATCTTCCCGAAAAGCACTTATGACTAGATACCCTCCTACCTTATCTTTATACACTATTTTGGAATGCTCATGTGTATGGAGACACTGTTGCTAGACCTTATCTTTGAGTAAGTTATGTATAGTTTTTGTTAAGTTTCAAGTGAAACGAAACATAAAATAATTCTAACCGAATAATGATCTCTCCTCATATATTATAATACTATTGCTTTCAAGTTTATTTCATTCTTAACAATGAATCAACCCTACTTTTGTCTTCTTTCAGATTTTGGAGTGATTCTGTTCTGATACTTTGAGATAGATACCCAGTTTTTATGGGGGCCAGCGTTGATGATCATACCTGTTTTAGAGGTAATTTGATATTTCCTTAAATTTTCCAACATAATGGTTTTTGCTTCCTTTTTCAGGATAATGTGGAAACTGTTCAAGGATACCTACCTAAAGCGATATGGTATGATTTTTACAGCAAAGCTTCTACAATAAGCAAAGGTGAATTTTTCAACATATCTGCACCTCTTGATACAATACCCCTCTTTATAAGAGGTGGGTATATAATACCACAACAAACCCCAAAACAGACCACTACTGAGAGTCGGAAGACACCTATACAATTGTTAGTTGCTTTAGACGAACAAGGAAAAGCATCTGGTCAACTTTACTGGGACGATGGAGATTCGCTGAGTAAGTACTGAAACTAATTCGATGTACCCAGCTAGGGTATACTCCGTTCACATATAATGGAGCGCAAAAGCGTTTGTTTATTTATCTGAGATTGGCAGTATTTGCTGCCATACCGATGAACAGAGTCAACGTTGCCGAATGTACCCGGCCTCGTCCGACGAGCTTCCGAGTTATCAGAGAACTCTATGTTATATTGAGTATTGACAACATTGCGTATCAATCTGACAAGAAAATGAACAACATAACCTAAAAATTCAATATACACAGTGGAATATGCCAAATTTTCATGGCCAACCGACAGCTCAATGTTTCGTGAACGCTGAACGGACTATAGGTTCGGTCAAATCGTCTATACAGTTGAGGGTTGGCGAATAATACTCATCAGACACATTGAAGGTGTTTATTACTTAGAATATTCTGAACTCACTAGACATCAGCAGTACTCAATTGGATTTACCTATTGAATCGGCAATTGTATGATGTCATTCAATTCTTATTGTCTGGCCAAATACCATATGTTTACTTATTCGGTGTATACAAAAAATATCATGAATTGATAAACATGATCGATAATGATTATAAACACATAGATCAGATTACGTGTTATCTCAATATCAGTTCTATCTATCTCAGATACGTTTTTAAGATGACGTAAGGTGTTACAGTACTTGCTGTATTATGTATGGAAATTATACAGGCTCTACACTAAGTAGTATATTTGGTAGAACCATTTATTTTTCGTTGTTTCGTGAAAGTAATGTTCCGAAAAGTGCTCAATAGCTATTTAACCTTGGCTATCTATCCTGAGTGCTGATTCACAATGGACGTAACATAACGAACACGGAAACGTACTTTGTCCGTAAACGTAAATGTGTTCAGAATGGACTTTGGGCGCAGTAGCAAATTATAGAAGTTTTTGTAGAGTAAGAAGATTACTTCGTAGAATCCCATACGGAAGAGTTATCGTTAAATCAAAAGGGGGAAAAACGTCTAAAAACTCCTTCAAAAATGTGGAAAATGTGGAACTCTGTTTATTTTCCTAGATTTGACATGTTTCGGCATTCGCCATTCTCAAAAACCAACAGGATCTAAAAAAATTACAAAAAAAGTAATAACAGAAAAAACGTAAGTTGCCTGGAAGACAGATGTTAAATTTGCTTGTAGGAACGGAAATTACAAATTTGTAAGTTTGTTTTGACATTTTTGCAATTGACTTTGTAGGTGCCGGGAATGTGAGGGTCGTTCTGTAGCAAGTATTTGTTGTTCTCAAGAATTCATAGTTATATGAATAATTTTAACTAGATTTTCGGAGATAAGTTGGTTTAAGTGCAAAATGAAAGATTATTTTTGCAACAAAAAATAACTCTGAAACATTTCGGGGGGGGGGGTGGTGTTTTGAACCCCCAACCCCCCCCCTGGCTACGCCCTTGGTGCAACAAATTGTGTTTTCAACATTATTATTTAAATAAATAATAATAAGTCCTCTGGAAAGGGATTCAACCTGAAATGTAACACTCGCAACATGTTAATACCATCTATTATACAGGGTGGACCAAAAGTCCGTTTACTTTTAAATCAGTACTTACGTCGAGCAGCGAAGGCGGGGTGGGCGGAGGGGGTACGAACTCGAGAGCAGTCTATGGGAATTCAGTGCCATGGCGCCATTCAACGGAGCACAACGTGCGTTCTGCGTACGCGAGTACTATCGAAACAACGATTCTAAACGATCGACTATGTTCGCAACGAACTATTAATGCGAACTAAACTATAGCAAACAATTTTGCGCTCACTACAACTTACGCATAAAATGAAGCTCCATCAATTCATTGGTTAGAAATGGGTACACAAGTTTGAGGAGACAGGTTCGACAATGGATAAACCACGATCCGGCCGATCTGGGACTTCAAGGGATGCCGAACACGTAGAGACTGTAAGAACATCCGTTCGCTAAACAGCCTACCTCTCTACTCGAAAGCGGTCAAGTGTCTTAAATGTGCCAAGAACATCTTTAATTCGTATTCTCCACAAAGATTTACATTTACATCCTTATAAAATTCCAATGGTACAGGAATTAAAGCCACAAGATCATGCTCATAGGCTCCAGTTTGCTAAGGATGTGCTAGAGAAGTTCACCAACTTTAACAACATTTTTTCTCAGACGAAGCACATTTCCACTTAAATGGACACGTGAACCGGCAAAATTGCAGGTACTGGAGTGATACTAATCCTAAATTTAAGCATCAATTCGCCCAAAGTTACTGTATGGGCAGCTTTGTCAGCAAGAGGGATTATTGGTCCATATTTTTACGAAGATCAAAAAGGACATGCTGTTGCTGTGAACACAGAGCGGTATATAGCCATGCTACGGAACTTTTTTAATGGTTTTAATCAACGCTCATGGTTTCAACAACATGGGGCCACATGTCACACCTCCAATGACTCATTGATTGCAGTTCGTGAAATTTTTGGTCAAAAAGTGATATCAAAAAGAGGTGACGTTAACTGGCCACCTCGTAGTCCAGATTTATCCCCAATGGATTTTTTTTTACACCCCAATGGTTTTTTTCTTTGGGGGTGCCTTAAAAATAAAGTTTTTGACACCAACCCAGCGTCTCTTGAAGAATTAAAGGAACGCATCAGCGAAGAGAAATCCAAAACATTTCAGAAAACACCTGCAAGGCCGTGATAGAAAATTTTCGCTCCAGGTTGCAACAGTGTCGTGGGGGACAAGGGTCACATATGGATGATGTAATATTCAAAAAATAAAATCCCTACTTGTCTTTTTCAATAATAAATAAACAGATTTCGCAGCATTTATCAAGTTTTGTTTTTATCATTGTTTTAAAAGTAAACGGACTTTTGGTCCACCCTGTACATTGATGAGCTTAAACTGATGGCAGCTAATAGAGACCAACTAGAGTGCCTACTACGACTAGTAGGATGTCATCATGAACTTTGGACTGGACAAATGTCGTTCCCTAAATTTAGCAGGGGGGAAAATCCAACAGACACCTTTCACATTTTCTAACGGAGAAGAAATGAAGGCAATGCTGGCAGGAGATCGATATAAATACCTGGAAATTAAACAATGTCAAAGAATAGATCAACGTGTGATGAAAGATGAACTAACAGTAGAGTTTTTAAGATAAAGAAAAAATGACAAACAAAAAATTCTTTGCCTTTAGGGAGGCTAACCTAACAAATTTTTGAAACATAGATAAATTGAAAATAGATGTCACCATCTGTAGGATAATACTCGATAGAGTCTTACAAGTGGTCTTAAATGTAGAAGTTTTTCATTAGGATGTTGTCTCTGAGGGATATGGGACACTGACGAGGCCTAATAAGGCCGAAACCGGTCTGTCTCTTCCCTCATTGACACATCTTGAATAAATCATCCCAGTCCGCATCATAGACATAGAAAGAATGGACAGGGCGTCACGTGACTTTTACTCTACGTTTCGTGATTCCAACATAAGAGAGAGAGATACTGTAAAGGATGGAGTAATATTAGTGTGGTGCATAGACTAAACTAAACTAATATTACTCCATCCTTCACAGTATCTCTCTGTCATAATGTTGAAAAACTGACAGAACATAAAAATATCTAATGCGATTCAATGTTTTTATTATATGTTCTGTGCTTTGCACTAATATTACTCTATCTTATTCTGAAGTCAATGTTCTCTCTCACACGTCCTGTCCATTCTTTTCTATGTCTATGGTCCGCATGAAGAAGGTTCTGTGATCTTATTGTATTCATTTCTATGATTACTATTTTCAATTTATCTATGTTTCAATAACAGTAGACTTCACCAAAGAATGAGGAGCATTCTGGAAACGAAACTGAACAGCAGAAATCTCACAAAAGCTGTTAACACCTACGCTTGCTCAGTTATCACCTATTCTTTCGGAATAGTGAGGTGGAGTAATACATATTTCGATCGCCCTCAACGACAAATGAGAACACTGTGCACAAAGGCCAACAAGCAAAATCCTGAATGCTGTGTCGAAAGAACAACAATTTCTAGAACCCAAGGCGGTTTAGGCTTTGTGGACATAAAGAAAATGGCGGCTGAACAGATAAACAACTTAAGATATTACTTTGTAGACAAGTCAAACACATCGGACTCACATAAGATACTGATTAAAGCAAATGGTTCAACACATCTACCAGTAAGCGAGCACCCTCATGAAAACACCACACAAGTGATAAAATTCAAAGATGGAGAGAAAAGACCCTACATGGAAGACACCTGAACGAGATCACAGAAACATGTCGACATTCCTGAGTCGAACTACTGGTTGACTTCTGGAAGATTGTTTCCTGAAACAGAAGGTTTCCTCCTTGCCATTCAAGATTAAGTAGTGCAAACTAAAAACTATCATGAAGGATAGAAGCCTCACCGACGATAGATGCTGCTACGAATGCCAATATCAGAAAGAATCCAACATATTACGGGAGGCTGCCAAATGTTTGCTGGAAATGTATAAGAGTAGACATGATTCAGTTTGCAAATACTTCATCAGGAGCTAGCAATCCGAAACAATTCCATATTATAAGTATCAGTCTGAAGTAATACTGGAGAACCACCATTAGAGGCTATACTGGGATCGCACAGTACTTACAAATTTAACTGTTGCTAACACAATAGGCTAGACATAATTCTAGTGAAGAGAAAAGAGAAGAAAGCAATACTTATAGACGTAGCCATCCCGAATAACTACAATCTACGTCAAAAATACAGGCAAGTCCAACCTCAAAGAGCTAGAATTGGATGAAAACCTTTACAAAGTAAAGCAAGGAAGAAAGAAAGAACCCAGGACCCAGGAGAAGAAGAACAACGAACACCACAGAGCTCAATCCTCCTGATACTTACTATCCGGGTTGAGTGAATGTTCCCCTTAGCAGGGAATGTGATAGCCGATCGCTAGGGGGTGTAAAAATCACACCCTTTCTGGCCTTTCTACGCTAATAGGCTCAAGTCGATAATAATGATAGAACTTTATTCTCATAAACACACAATATGTTTAGAGAACACGTCGATATACAGAATTTAATAATTTTGGGCAATGAACGTTCAGATCTTTGTTGCAAGGAATTCCTGAATAGTGTAGGGTTCTATATCTATAAGTAATTCATGTAATTTCATTTTGAAAGTGTTGAATTTATTATAACCTGTAAGTTTTTAGGTATTCTATTGAAAAATTTAATGCACATGTAATCGACATTTTTTTCAGTAATCGTTAGAGAGTGTGTGAGGGATAATGCAATGGAAGTTTACGTCTTGTACTCTCTAAATAGTGGATTTTCATGGAATGTTTTGTATGTTGAAATAAAATATATAAATTCATGGTGCTTTTTGAATCTTTATGCGGTCGTAGAAAAAATAATGTGCCTAATTCAGGGGGTAAAGTGTCTTTCCCGCCCTTGACTGCATGCCCGAACTCCCGACGACACAGAAAGATCACTGGATGTATAGATATATTGTATTGGAAGCATTATCTTAAATATTTATATTTCAGTCGATGTAAATTCACATTCAGAGTGTACAAAAAATGTTGTTTGTATTTCGTGCGTGTAAAATTCGTGTTTTCATGGCACATTTCAGTGAAATTCCAAAATTTGATACCCTCACATCCTTATGTGCCATAAAAAAACACTCATTTTACACACTTAATACAAAAATGAACTATTTTGAGTAAAATTACGGAGGTTATGATTTTGTCAAAAACTTCGGACTTTTCGGTCGGACACTGTATTCGTCTCAAGATTCGAATCCTACTTAGTACAGATATGCCACACTTAAATTAATCTACTTTTAAAACCATTCTTGATTCATAATATCCGCTGAAATCTTTTATTTCACCTTTTATTTTCTGAATTTCAGACAGTTATGAAGAAAAACAATTTTCTCTCACACAGTTTGCTGCTGAGGAGATGTTTTACGAATCCAGAATGTGTATCGACAAGAATTACCTCCCAACTTGGGTAATGTAACTGTTTTAGGAGTCCAGAAAACAGTTTCAAATGTATCTCTCAACGGAAAACCTATAGACGATTTTCATTATGATGCTGTGCAAAAGGTGAGTTATAATTCAGTTGGTTTGAAAATTCTATGCGATCACGAAGTGATTGTGAAGTATTCATCAGGTACCTAAATTATGCTTAAGGTTATGTGCTCCAAAAGAGAACCTGAGAATCGCCATACTTCAGATGGGGTTAGGACTTATCCGTTATTAAGATTATCAAACTTAATCTCATCGGGGATATACAATTGTTTTATAAGATATTATTTTTTCTTACAGGTGTTAGCCATTGATAAACTCAACTTGGATTTCAAAACTGACATCGTTTTCTCGTGGAAGTAGGTGAGTATTTTAACAAAAATGATTATACCAGACTGATGTGTTCTACTTTGAAACATGTTCAGAAACAGTTTATGAATAAGATAAAAAAGAACAGAAGAACTATAATATTACACATCAATAGTTCATTTGATTTATTATCAGATCAATATTTGAATATTCCAATATGTGTGTTTATGAGAAAAATATAAATAAAAGATATATATCATATTGTTTCGAATACTGGAAATTATTTTTGCTTCTTTTCTTGCCATGTAAGAAGCTCAAATTGGGAATAATTTCTTGTAACTTCAGAAACAAGGAACAGCTGTCTTTTACGGAACTGTTTTTATTCAAAGTGGAACGCTCTGTATATTTTCAAGAAAAGATCTTTTATTATTAGGTACCAATGATTATTTTGTGTGATTATTTTTCTGATTTAGTACCTATTGCTTATCAGATCTTTTATTATTATCTCATATATTTGTGTGTGAATATTTCCATTTTTCTTTCAATTTAGTACCGTATTCGCTTGTTAGAATGTAGATTATATTTTCTCTATTTTCATATTAGAATTCGATATTCAACTGTTTCTGTGCAAATAAGAATATTCATTATTCATACTTGCACACATTATGTACCATATCATGTTCTACTTAAGAATTTCTGAGAAAGTTAAAAATAATAGAGATTTTATTAGATATATTCTATAAACGTTTTCATGATATGTATACTCGTTAATCCTGATTATCGAAACATACAATTACTATTCAGAAGATCTCATGTTATTTATTGTAAGTCAAGATTTTTAGAGGATGAGTACTTATAAATAATGCGAAAAAAAAATTTATGTTGACTGAAAATAATTGATTATATTATATCTAATTACTGGGATACTGTTGGAGAGTATTATATTTCTGAAAAGACATTACATGAATAGGAAAAAGTGTTTTCAATTTAATGTTCTTCAGCTGGACAAGTCTTTCAGCAAATATATAATATTTTTCTGGATCTAAATGCATCCAGTTCTGATTTATTGACTGGAATGATTTAAAATGGTGTTTGTTCATTGATTTATATGTGATTAATTCAAAGGAAATGCTAGGTATACTCATTCTGTTAAAAATTGATCATCTCCCATTTTATAAAAACTACACAATTACTGAAAAAATATTGGGTCATTCATTTAATATGTGATGATAATGGAAATAATCGTTTTCTGAAAAAATTTGCCAAATGAAATGTGATAGAATTGATAGAAATCTAGTTTTAATATTTGCTCATCTCGAATAATTTTCCAATATCAAATGGTGTAGATTGATAAAAACATTTATGAACTCTTTCAATGCTTCATGTTGGTTATTGATGTTTTTAGTCACGAAAAATTAATGAGAGGATTTTTACACCTAGTCACATGTACACTAATGTTAGGAAATTTCGTTTTGTGTTTACTCGTGCCATTTCAAGAATACTAATTTAGTAATTTGTATGTACACAAGCTGTAACCGTACAATGAAAATGATTTGTAGTGACATTTTCAATATGCTCCCTCATGTTACATTTTTCGCACTTGTTGAAAACAAAGATTTCATTATTTCCTGATAATTTTAAATGATAGAATAGCGTTTGAAATATTTTTTTGTTTTGTGATGCTACTAATAAAATATCAACAAACTCGAAGAAATGTTTTGATTTTTGAGAACTATATTATTATTATACATCAGATTTTGGATTGAGAACAAAGGTTCCTGGTAAAATCCAATACGTATACAGAATATAAATGAAAATTCTTGCGTTAAGCAGCGTCCACACTATGCCGGGCGAGGCCGAGCGGGGCTGACCCGGGCGGCCTAAGCCGGGTTGGTGTGGACGCCCCGTGCGGCTTAAAAAGCCGGCCCGAGCCGAGCCGATCCCAACCCGCAGAAAGTAGGTACAGATCAAAGATGCCGGCCCGAGCCGAACGAAAATATGTAGTGGGGACGTGCCGAGCGGCACCGGCGGCTTTAGTTACAATTGATAGGTAGATATAACCGGCGGCCTCGTTTTCGGTGTGGACGTCGTGCCGGCCCGAACGGCTTGGCGCCCCGGTCAGCCGCCCGGCCTCGCCCGGCATACTCCGGCATAGTGTGGACGCTGCTTTAGAGAGTAAAGCGGGGCATATATAAAAAATGAAAGCGGAGAAAATATTAATTGATTTAAAATCAACCAATATTAACCCACACTTCTGAACTAATCCCCCAACGCACAAAGAACATGCATAGTGGTAATATCAAACAGAGCATCCATAGATAGGCATCCTAGGTTCCCTTATTTGAAAAAATGTCGCCTAGCTCTGAGAATAACAGAACCAAAATGCCATCTCTTGGGATCCTTACGAACACCTACCTCTGATGCATGAACTCTGAACGACTACCACCAGTTTGTATGAAAACGGATAAACATCTCGCACTTCGTTCAGAGTTCATGCATCGGATGTAGGTGTTCGTAAGGATCCTAAGAGATGACGTTTTGGTTCTGTTCTGTTTCTGATGCTTGAAATAAGGTAACCTAGAATGCCTTCAGATGGAGCTCCTCCATACTGAAGAGCCCAAATAGGGCGAAATAGCTATCTATGGATGCTCTGTTTGATATTACCACTATGCATGTTCTTTGTGCGTTGACGGGATTAGTTACGAAGTGTGGGTTTGATATTGTTGATTTTAAATCAATTAATATTATTCTCGTGTTACATTTACAGGGTTTTCCTTTTTAGTTGGCCTATTAGACGTTTTAGGAGAACTAGTGAATATTTCGTTCTGAAATTTTAGGAGAAGCCTTGAGGGTGAAGGAACTCTTCGCCTAAAATATTCAAATCGACAGTGTTGCCACGTCTATCTCAAAGCATATCTACTTTCTTATTTCAAATGGAACTACCTATATTTTCATTTGTATCGATTCAATACCAAATTCGCAGTATTACCACTAAAAAAAATTCTCTGCTATGCACTGTTGCCAAGTTATTCACAA
>JACDNR010000912.1:0-48844 GCA_013421045.1 Propylea japonica | reverse complement strand
CACCCTGTAGAATAGTTCGGGAATTATTTTGAGTTAACATCTGCTTATTACGAAGACCATACCTTTCGCTATCTTTAGGTTTTTATTTCACCTTGATATCTTCATTTCTTTAGAAGATACACGTATTCAAATAAAAGCCTGGCATCACATGTTTCGTATCTTCAAGAACTGCACTTATACTACAATTCATCATTTACTTTTCTAATTTTTCACGTGAATACTTGATATTTGGCGGTGAGTGAAGTTATATTTTTAATTTGACAACTTCCATTAATTTTGATATGACTAGGTGAAGAATATGTGTATTGTAATTTGTTATTCTTTTGTACATTTTCTCCGACTCTTATGCACATCCCAAGTCAACATTGACTTGTACCAAATACCGTCAACAAAATAAAAAAATATTCATCCCTTTTCGAGAAAAATCAGATAACCAAGATAAGTGAATCACCCTGTATATAACTTAAATTCTGAACGTAAATGAATGAAGACGAATTCACAGATAGGGATGAACATTTGATAATGAAACAAACCATAAAAACTGTGCGAATTTTAAGAATTACAGCACTATTTTGCTTCGCAAAGATGTGGAATATTTGAAAGAGTTACCAGAGAATCAGAAAAATATTACCTGCTAAGAACTCGCCAACAAACTTGAACCACTTAGTAGTATAGGTAATACCATTGTTTAAGGAGAAGATAGTTAGTTACTTCGGTTCAAATATCATTGGAGGATATTGGACAATATCGTTAGAGGGCGCCACTCCGGAAGAGGACCAACATGATGGGTTGCCTATGTGCAATGTTGAAAATTCAGACGAGTATTAATTTTGGGTATGGTGAACAACAGATGTCGCTAGTGCGAGCTAATTTTCTTCACGTCAATGTCTTGCATCTTGCTCCACAACTTCTCTCTTGTATGCCTGTATGAAATATCCGAGGGTCCAGAGTATAAAAATTTTATTACTCTGAGGCCCTTAGGGTTGGGATTTGAGAAATATTTTCGATTTCGTCGTGAGATCGCTAGAAGGAATTTTTTCAACTCAGTAGCAAAGAAATATTATATTGAAGAAGTGAATGATTTGAGAAATTTTTATATTCTCTGATATGTTTATGCTAAAGAAATTTGGGCATCCTGTTTGTAGGTACCTATGCAGTCTCTTGAATTTAAATAAATGAATGATATAATTATTGTATCAATAATCAAAGCCACGTAATGAAAATGTTTTCAAAAGGAACATTTCAAAACTTGTATTTTTCACAAAACGTTCAGGATTTGAAGGTGAAAGTTGAATGCATAAAGAAATAGAATGAAACCAACAGCTCCAATGATATTCATGAATGAATTTTCCCAGTATGAACACAGAACAAGCGCTTATAAGCTTCAAATCACTTCGCTGTGCATATACAGGGTTTTCCGGTTAATCCGGTTAGAGGTGCCATTCTGATATTCAAAGAAGAATTTAGTTTTGAAATAAATGATCGGATGTTTATTTCATGCCGTTAATTTATAGTGGAAATAACTTCATGCAAATGACCACCACGACCACGCTCACAGAACAATATCTTGTTAATGAAATTTCCATAACAAAATCGAAAAGTGTGGCTACTCTATGTACTCGATAGCCTCACGAATTCCGTCTTTGAGGTATTGAATCGACAATGGGCTATGGCGGAGTCCTTCTCTTTCACCAAGCTTTTTCCGTAAAAGCTCGATCAACGGTTTAGTTGGTTGTGTGGCACGTAGTGCTGTCTTGTTGAAGTAAACGTTGTCCAGATCCATACAATCAGATTCCGGTCATAAATAAATCGTTAATCGATAGCGCCAAGTTAAGTAATTAGTTGAGGTCAAAAAGACTCCGCCGGAACATAAACTGCACTAAACACTTACACGTTGAGGATAGACAGGCTTTATAATAATAATAATATTCGGTTTGTGTCTCTAATTAACGAATTTTGAGCCGAAACGGCCTCAAACCAAGGGCGTAGCCAGGGGGGGTTTTGGGGGGTGTTTGAACCCCCAAAACCCCCGAAATGTTTCAGAGCTATTTTTTTGTTTAATATTTGCTACAGAAAGCGACCCTTACAATTCCCAGCACCTACAAAGTCACCTGCCAAAATGTCAAAACCCCCCCCGAAATTAATTCCTGGCCACTAGCGCAGCTAGGGGGGGGGCTTTGGGGCTGCAGCCCCCCCAAAAATTAATTTCTTCGTTATTTCTCTCTTCTTTATTTGTTGTATCATCAAAAATTGTTCAGTTCAGCCCCCCCCCAAAACAAAATCCTGGCTGCGCCACTGTTCCTGGCTACGCCCTGCCTCAAACGATAGGGTTCTACTCCGTGATGACGAATCCGAGGTCAAATACAATTCTGTTCTGTTTGTTCTAGAGACTTGAGAAGTTCGTTAACCAGCCAAATCGTACAGGGTGTTCCATAAAATATGGCCATTCAAAATTTCCGTCCCGCCATATCTCAGACAAAAAAACCAATCGATATGAAATTTTGCGGCCACATGCAAGATGCCCATAATAAGCCTTTTGCAAAATTTTGTGGCCATAATGTTAAACATATAATTTAATTAATGTTATTACTGGATTTTTACATATTTCATTTTTTAATCATTTCCAAAACATAATCCGGTCGTGCCTAGATTTTGCATTCATATACTAAGCATGAATCTCAAGTCCCATACAATTTTGAAATTTGAAATTTCCATTGCAATATAAGTATAAAAAATTAAGAAAGCCCTTTCGAACGCTCGTTCTTTGGCGAACAATGAGGCTTTAACCGCAAAAATTTGTATAGGACTTGATACTTAATATATAAATGCTGAATCTCACCACGATCGGAATAATATTCTGGAAATTTAAAAAAAACTGGAATATGTAAAAATTGACAATTAAAAAAAACCAAATCTATGGTTCGGATGATGCGAATCTCTTGAAATTTTGAATGAACATTCAGTATATCAATGTTCATAAACAAAATAAATTTCACTTGAAAACGGATATCTTGTCTTGGAAATATAGCAATTTTTTTTTCGAATTTCAATTGAATTTTCTACGGTTTACGCAATGCGATTTTTGAAATTTGCATGAATATTAAGTATAGTATACCAATCTTCCTTCACGAAATGAAATTCACTTCAATCGGATATATTGAATTTGACCACGTATCGTCATCAGGGATACGATTTATTGCCGCCAAAGTCGATATTTACTCAAGAATTCAACACAAGAGAAACAAAGCATATTTTTCTTTTTTCCAATGACATTGATTAGAAAATATTGCCAAAAATAATACATTTCAGTATTGTCAGTATTTCGAAACTTCAGTCGTATTCTGAACCGAAATAATTTAATAATAAGGAAAACGCCTCAATTTCGCTGCGATAACTTTTAAATAGGTAATGTTTTATCCATAGTTTTCGTGAGTGCAAAGACCTCACGTTGGTACTAATTATTCGTCGCATTTGTTTGAAGAAGAATTCATGGCTATCAAAAAAAACTTGTTCAAAATAAAGTCTAACCAAATAAGTTCACGTTTTGCGATTCAATTTAAAACACGTTTAATTTAGCAACTAGCTATTTCATATTTTGCCTTCAACTACGATTCAAATTTCAAACTTATTCCCTTCAGTACCTTAGAATAGAACTAGAATCGCATAACATAAACAGACCCTGTAATTATCAAAGTAATAAAATTCCCAACTGGAAACCCTGGCTTACTCTATTCATCGACGAACATGTGTTGGAATTTACTCAGTTTCGAATGTTTCGATTCTTCAAACTTCACGTCATAAAAATATAGTTTCATAGCAGAAGTAGAAACCTCTTTACCGATAAGTAATTATTCAAGTATCCGCCAAGAGGGCGTATTAGGATGGACCCTAAAAATTCAGAGTTTGCGACATAATTCTAATAGGTACCGCCACATACGCACATCCAATGCCTTTAGCAGGGCGAGTAACTAACTATCTTCTCCTTAAACAATGGTAATACTACCAATAAAAATATGTTTCGAATAATTTAACGGATTCAAAACTTATTTTTTCACTAAAGAAATACGAGTCTCACTGAACAACTGATCCAATTCAGCTGATTTTAGCTGTATACATTCGTTTTGAGATGAGTTAGAACTAGAGACCTGTGGTACTTGGCCGAACAAATTTACCAAGTGACCAATCGTCACAAAAAGGTCTTCTATTGGCCGCCAAGGTAGATTGAGCTAAGCTTACAAGAACAAACTGACCGTTTTGCACTATTGAGTACTCAAAAAGGTTACAATACAATTCTCGGAAGGCCAAAACTGTAAAAGATGTTTCAAAATATTCAAATTCCTTTTGAATGTTTCTGTCGAAATTGTGCGGTAATTATAAATTTTTGCGTACCTACTTGTTTGAATTTGTATTGAACGTTTTACTGCAAAATATCAGGTAGATTGAATTGAATAATTGTGTATTATTCGAAAAAAGGATGATTTAGAAATAATTTCAATTATATGGTTCTGATTATCAATCTTCATTCGCATAGATTCTTTTTTTCAATATTCCAATGGATTTTTTTATTGTTCTGCTAACACAATGGCCATAAAATTATTTCACATGAGGCATATTATGAAAATCTTGATGTTTTTTCTGAGATATTGAGGAACAAAAATTTTGAATGGCCATATTTTATGGAACACCCTGTGCGATTTGGCTTGTTAACGAACATAACCGAGCCATTTGGGAAACGAACTCATCCTGATAATTTCGAGTCGCTAGGGCAATCCTTTCAAAAGTTATTGTGAATTGACAGAATGGAATTTGACCTTAAATTTATCATCAAGGAGTCTAACCCTATCGTTTGGGACAATTTTCGGCTCAAAATTAAAAAATTACAGACATTTGGCAAAACAGTATAACACTCAGATATCGATTGAAATATAATCTGGGAGGATTCTGCATTTCTAAAAAACTTTTTAGGTTTTCACTCCCACTTTCTGAAACAGAAATAATTAAAAAAGTGCCCCTGCGAAAATCTTTGCACTTGTTTGTCAATAGCAAATTGGTTTTGAAAATATTGTTGCCTAACAGTAAAACTAAAAAAGAAATAAATGAAAAGGATAACGTTTCGGTGTCTATATCAGTCACCTTCTTCAGACAAACTTGTAAAATCTTCGGAATTGTGTGTTTTTTCATTTACAGTCTAATCGATAATTATACTACAACCTATAATAAGTTTACAATAACCTCACATTTATTCATTAATAGGCAAAATTGAATTCAATAGGTAATGACCCAAAGTTGTACAACATACATCTTCCGTATCTATTTCAAAATAAGCCTTCGATTCGTATTTCAAAATACCATACACACATTTTCCATATTTCACATACCGTATTTCGCAAATTCATTCCTTATTCAAGCCAAGGAAACAATTATTAATTACCCTTTTAATATTAATTAACTTGAATATTGAACTGTGACTGATTTTGAAAAGTTCACTTGCTTTTAATTTATCGTATAGGATAATTACGAAGTTTTTTATTTACATTGAACTGTACTTTTGGTCCGTTCACATTTAAATAAATTCCAGTAGAAGGCTTTTGTTGGCGGAAAAAATGTCCGTTATGGTAGTTAAAATTCTCTTCCGTTTATATTCAATGCCAAGGTATATTCGAGTTCATTTTTTGTATTAATGCTACAGTTAATATACAGGGTGTCAAGGAAAGAAGTACCATGCATAGTGCCAAGCGATAGAGGGCCATAAAATATGAAAAAAAGGTCCCATGAATATATGTCTGAAACTGTTTCCTTCGAGAAATACAGGGTGTTAAAGTTTATTTTTTTATTTGGTTTTTTTTAATAACTTTGGATAAAGAGGTGAGAATTGAACAAAATGTGATATGCGGGGGTTTTGTATGATGTAATATCCAAAAACCCTATTAGTTTTTGGATTACTTATAGGGTTTTTATTTAAAAATACGGTAAATTAGAATAAAATTCGACGTGTTTCAGGATTATTTCTTAAAATGGTCTGTTTAGCTGAAAATGAATTTGTTCCATACTTTAAGGACACATTGTATAGAAAATCCACGTATACTGAATATTCTCATTGGAGTTTTTAATATTTAGCGATAGTACTATGTCCTATTAATCACTTGTGTGGAAAAAGTCTACTTGACATAAAGAGTTTTCCAATAAGAGGTTTCATTTTGAATAGCCCGCTATTTCGGTAGTTGTCACGTTTGAGGCCGTCATTTTTCGACATTGGACAAGTAGAAACAACGCCATCAATAAAAATGGTAAGATACACGCTTCAAGAATGCATTGAAATTATTAAAATTCACTATAAAAATGGTGAAAATTTGGCAGAGGCGGTTCGTAAAACTCGAACATTTTTGGGTCGTCGTTAAACACCTTTTCGGACCGCAATAAAGAAATTGGTGGAAATATTCGAGCTGTTGGCAAGCTAGTGATGTGAAGAATAAAGCCCGTGCATGTTGCTCAAGAACAGCCGAGAATATTGCTGCTATAGCCGAAAGTGTTGAAGAAAACCCAGGTTTGTCCATTCCTCGTCGTTCTTTGGAATTAGGCATTCCACAAACGTCAACACACCGTATTTTGCATAAAGATTTGGGTCTTAAGACTTATAAAGTTCAGTTAACACAAAAACTCAAGCCGGCCTCTTATTCGAAAACCCTTTATAAGTAATTTTTTGAAGAACTTGTCATTGTATATTCTGTAATAAAAGTTGATTATATTTGAATTTGATTTGGCCCTCGATTGACAGTTCATTTCCACCGATACCTGTTAATTAGGCAACTATAAAACACTAAAGAAATATACCTAATTTCCAACAATATAATATTATAGCTTAATCCATGAGCATCTGACAGCAGTGAAAAATGACTCACTGTTCAGACATTAATGGTTATTATTATGCCCTAGCAAACAGACTTATAATGGGTAGATTATAAAATAGTCATATTCATGTCAAATTTAACAAATTCACATACCGAATTCTAGAAATAGTTCCAGTTGCAGGATGTCTGAGTAAAAAACGAATTAGTTGATTCGATGATTCACGTTGTGAACGATGAACAACAACACAACGCATCTACTGTGGGTGCTAAAATTCATCAGAGCGTGCAGGAATAATTATTTATTAATGAAAAACCGGCATGTTGAGGCACTGTTACGCAACGAATTGTGTGATTATAATCGAAGTTACTAATGCGGGTTGAAAAAAAGGAAAGTAGTACGCCAATGATTTAATTTTTCTTTGCCGACATTCATGACCACGATTTGTTACATGTTGATTATTAGAGCTAGTTTTGTAGTAACCATGTCTCCTGTACATTTCAAGTTGTTTTTTCTGCATTATCTATATTAGCACAATAATTTTTTTTACAAATAAGATGAATGAAAAGCCTCGTAAGAAATTTTGTGGTCATAGCGAGGAGAAAATAAGTGTAGAATTTTGGTGTACACTACTAGTATTTTGTAGAATTCACCAGAGTTTGTTAGAATTTAGTAGTTTTTGATAGAATTCAGTAGAATTTGACAATTTTTCCAGAATTTATAGAATTATTACCGAAAAGTAGAATTTGGTGTAAAAAATTTCAGTAATGATTTCCACGGGAAAATCAGTTCAATTTTGGTGTACACTCTACTAGAATTCGATAGAATATTGAAGAATTTGATAGAATATAGTAGAATTTGGTTGAATTTATGACCATTTCTTTAGAATTTATAGAATAATTGCCCAAATGTACAATCTGTTGTACAGAATTTCAGTAATGATTTCCCCCTCGTCAAAAATCGAGGAGAAAATCAGCGTGGAATTTTGGTGTACACTCTATACTAGAATTCAGTTTAATTTTTACTAGAATTTGGTCGAATTTATTAGAATTTAATAGAGTTTTCTAGAATTGGGTAGAATATATGACAATTTTTCTAGAATTTTTAGAATTATTGGCCAAAATTAGAATTAGAAAATTTCAGTAATTATTTCCCCCTCGTCGAAAATCGAGGGGAAAATCAGTGTATAATTTTGCAACTGCTCAGGGCTTTTCTCGAAAATTTCCAATTAATATTCTTCATTCATCACGGATTTTCAATATATTATCGATTATTCGTTGATTTCCACATGATTCTATAGAAAACGTTTTTTGGGATGGAGCTTCAAACTTCACTGAAGGTACTAAAGACTTTATCTTGGCCAGATGTGCAGGGGTAACAGTAGAACTTAGTTCTGTTAAATACGAATCCAGGTGTTCTCTAAGTCTCTTCAGAAAATCAGAACCATTATATTTTTTCCTTTTGTGAATATGCCATCGACTACCTACATATATGAGCCTTTATGCAGGTAAATTTTTGGTAATTTTAAGATTTCCTACGATATTAGTTTCATCTAGTTAATCGAATGATATAAAGACTAAATGTTGTTTTAATATTTGAAAACATTCATTCAGAATAATTCTATTTTATCCAGAAATTAAAGCGTCTATAACATGGCTTTCCTTCAGATAGCATATACAGGGTGTCCCGTAAATACCACGCGAAAGTGACACTGGAGATAGATTGACATTAGGTCTTTCAGATAGCATCAACATGACCTCAGTAAAAGTCCGCTGGTTTTCGAGATATAACCACTTTTGTGTTTTTTTGAAAATCTCCAATTTTCAGTCTTCAAACTCATGTTTTTTTTACCTAGGCTACCCCGAATAGTTGCTTTAAACAATGAAGTAATAACTTCACCGAGAACTAGAAAAATCCTTTAAAAAAATGTCTAACTTGTTGTATTTTATGACGAAGTTAAAACGTTAACTTAAGTTTGACTGACTGATGTGAAAAAAATCAGACTGAATTGACAAATAATCGTAAAAACTGGTCCATTTCAGCACTTTTCAAAATGATACAACACTACCAATTTTTTTATGTCAAAACCTTAGAAATTATAATTTTGTCGCGAGAGATGTGTTTATGCCGAAATAATTAAAAATTAGGAAAAATGCACAAGTATCACCTGTTGCTAAATTACATGTTACTTGATATTCTTTCCTCGCTACCGTTTCAAACAACCATTATTTTTGCTCTTCTTTCTCTTTTATCTCACTTTCTCTTTCATTTTTTGTTTGCAAAAGTGGTGATATCTCGAAAACCAGCGGACTTTTACTGGGGTCATGTTGATGCTATCTGATAGACCTAATGCCAATCTATCTCCAGTGTCACTTTCGCGTGGTATTTACGGGACAC
Organism: Propylea japonica; assembly: GCA_013421045.1. Classification (NCBI taxonomy): domain Eukaryota; kingdom Metazoa; phylum Arthropoda; class Insecta; order Coleoptera; family Coccinellidae; genus Propylea; species Propylea japonica. The sequence continues at coordinate 39,601 of JACDNR010000912.1, read as the reverse complement.
CCTGTATATTGATGAAACTTATAAATATAAATGAAAGAGAATTTAATAAAATATTTTAACTATAGGGTGTTCCTAAATTTATGTTACATAGTTCAGGGGGTGATTTCTCAGATCATTTTAAGAAAAAAACTTCCCATAAATTTATGTCCGAAAATGGATTGTTTCCAAGATATAGGGTGTCAAAGTTTTACTTAAAAATTGGTTCGCCACTGAAATATTTCAAACTGACATTTATTTTTAAATTCTTCGTTCAGTTTGTGTCAAAAAATCTCTTCTCAATTTTTTTCGTGAGGGACGCCGTTTTTAAGTGAAGAAATAAAACATCTTTACGCGTATTTTTGGTAGAACGTTACGTAAAATGTTTTATTTTTTTACTTGAAAACCGCGCCACACACAAAAAAGGCAGAGGAGCTCTTTTGAAAGAAGAATTCAAAATTAATTGTTTGTTTAAAATAACTAAGTGGCGTACCTTTTTTTAGTCAGTTTTCAAGCAAAACTTCAACACCTTGTATCTTGGAAACAATTAATTTCAAGACTCACATTTGTGGGAAGTTTTTTCATAGTCGCATGTATTTAGGAACACCCTGTAATACTAACTATTTGATCTATAGAGACAGCACTGTCTACATCAACGGAACCAATATATACTGTTCTACTTGGAATTTCATCGCTATCATAAATTCAAAAATTCAGGTTAAATCTCACTTCTCACATAAATGATAAAAAATGATTTTAATTGACAGTAATAAATCTTGTAGGCATTCGTGCGGTGATTACCTATCGATCATGATATGCTTCTAAAAATCCATAAATACAATTGTAAAAAATTGTAGAAAGTTGCAAAATACGACAATAACATCCGGTGAACGATTATTTAAATAATTGCTCCCTTGTTGATGTCAATAATTTCCTATATCAAGAGAAAGATCTGAACTTGTTGAGGATTTATCGATCCGATCTATTCTCTATTCTAAGCAACTATAAGGACTGAAGACAGTGCATGCAACATCTGACAAAAAGCATATTTACCCTTGCAGTTGGCCTAGTACACGATCTTTTATCGATAGAATTAAACTTATCACTAGTAACAGAGACCGTGTTATTTAGTTTTGGCGAAGAGTTATCACTATCACAAATCATAGCTGGTACAAAATCAAACTATCAAATATTACTGTAATACTTCTATTTGATACCAAGTAATGTGCGGTTGGTGTTGCGTATATCTTCTACGAAAGCTCTCTATTAATTCACATTTGGTTGAATGAACTAATCAAAAATAAATCGCAAGGATCTTCACAATTAACCACAGAACATAAAATATAATTAACTATCAGGATGTTATATATCAGACTGAGTTTTCATCACGTCAAATTCTGTCATCAACTTGACGTTTTGCTGGAAACTGATAGGGCGATAGGTTTACTATCAAAGAATAGGGAGTAACCTATTTCTATTACTGATGAGAAGACTTAACGTCAGAGGGCGCTGTCGTGGGAAACTCTAGGAAACAGGGATCTGTTAACAAACGTTAGTGACATCTATCGGAAACGCTTTGATTCCGAGTTCTATGCTGTTTTCTGTACAAAATGCAAGAACGTTCGTTAAAGGGCGTCCCGGAAAATGTAGGAAATCTCTCGGATTCAGATAGAACATAAAAAATGAAGATGACAAGTTCCCATAATTTTTTTTCCTAGGGGCCCTCCCTACGAATAAGATACGACCTCCTAAATGACGCCACTGGAAATCCATTTTAGTTGAATAAGTTTCAAACTACTCGATGTAATTTGATGAAAATTTGATATGATTGATAGTATTAAGGACCTCTTGAATCACCGCACTCAAATTTCAATTAGCTTGTTCAGTTTACCAGAGGTGGACTGGGTTGTACATTTTTATGCTTACATTTTCAACACCCTGTATGATAAGGTGCTAAAAAAACAAATTTGGATACCTCGAACATTAAACTAAAGAAAAGGTACTCTTGTTCAGTGTCGATAAAATGAACCGTTTTAGAGAAAAATAATGAAAGTACTAAGTAATTGAAATTTATTATTCCACTAAAATGAATTTCCAGTGGCGTCATTTAGGAGGTCGTATCTTCGTAGGGGGGGCCGCTAGGAAAGAAATCATGGGAACTTGTCATCTTGTTTTTTTATTATTTTTTTATGTTTTATATCTTAACCGAGAGATTTCCCACATTTTCCGGGACACCCTGTATGTTGCCATAATTGTTTCCGAACAATCTTCAGACGCTTTTTTCTGTGTGTGTATAAGTAAATGAGAGAGAGAAAGAAACAACTTCATTGATTTAGCTCTCAAATGGCTATCGAAAAAAAACTTAATTTTAAGCAAAGTAAGTTTTGATTTCGCGAGCTCATCCGTTCAATCATTGTTTGAACAATGGTAGTGGAAACCGACTATAATTTATGGTTAATACATTCGACCCTCAGATGGCGCTGAAAATGTATTCATTGAGTCTTCAATACAGAAAACTGATATAATGGCCGCCAAATTCGAATTCAATTTCTGTTACGTATTGCATTGAATACAGAGAATTGAATATTGTCAAAAATAAAATTATTATTGAAAAAATGATCGATTTAAAGAGGTAAGTATCAGAGGAAGTAACAATATGATTCTGAATATACCTAACTAAAAACTAAAGAGGTATGAGAATAAAAATAGACCAATAACTGTAATTTAATAATTAATTCAAAAACTCCATTACATTAACCATCACAAATTTGTTCAACTGAAGTCACAAGTCTTTCATTATTATATTATAAAAATATCACAATAGGGGTTTTATCTGTAATTCATAACACCTTACTTTAAATTTCACGACTGTTTTTCGTTAAAGTAGTTATTAATTCGTTTGTCAATTCCCTCATCAAGACTATTTATGCAAAATAATTTCTTGACAGCTCTGGAAAATGAGTTACAAAGCAAGATAAATCTATACAAACATTACAAACACATCATAAATAATTCTGAATCGTAAATATACATCTACAACAATCTCTACAAAAATTGACAGATTTCATATACATATACAGGGTGTCCGGGGAATAACTGTACATACTCTTACCAGAGATAGAGTTGCACTAGCTGACTACTGATTGACTATTTAAAATTAATTTCTGGGTCTCCCCAGAAAACTACAGGGTGTTTTTTCAACTTCATGGAAATACTTAGACCATCATAAAATCCAAAGTTATTGACAGATATATGAAACTTGGGGGGTTTTTGGCACATGCTAAGGTCGAGTCAGAAATACACATCAATTTTTTTCATTATTCCAGGGCCGGACTCATTAATCTTCATTTAAAGTGTTCAGGGTAAAAAATACACTTTGTATTTCGAATTACGAATAATTGATTCACTTTTTAGAAAGAAGCTAAATATGCTTCAATTTGTGGTATCGCTTAAAGTTGTCACATCCACAATTATTTTTTTATGAATTTTGAATTTGGAAAAAGTTCGAAAAAATTGAATTTATTTACCTGAACAGGACTTAGTCACCTTGTGGAGGTCGAAAATAAATAATAAATTTTCTTTGAAAAGTCACTGAAAGTGAGAAAGACTATAATAATTTGTTGATATACTGGTGGCCACCCTAGACGCGGATCTCATTGTGATGTGAATAACGGTATATTGCGAAAAAAATTATTGGCGACATGTATAGGGTATACATAAGCATATTTCAAAATTATTCGTATGTATACCGGGTGTTTGACAACAAAGATATAGATCAAGTGACACTTCTTCCAATGAACACCCGGTATACATACGAATAATTTTGAAATATGTTTATGTATACCTATACATGTCGCCAATAATTTTTTTTTCGCAATATACCGTTATTCACTTCATCGCCATGAGATCCCGTCTAGGGTGGCCACCCAGTATATCAACAAATTATTATAGTCTTTCTCACTTTCAGTGACTTTTTAAAGAAATTTATTATTTATTTTCGACCTCCACAAGGTGACTAAGTCCTGTTCAGGTAAATGAATTCAATTTTTCGACCTCTTTCCAAATTCAAAAATTCATAAAAATATTGTGGATGTGACAACTTTGAGCGATGGCCACAAATTGAAGCATAATTTAGCTTCTTTCTAAAAAGTGATCAATTATTCGTAATTCGAAATACAAAGTGTTTATTTCACCCTGAACACTTTAAATGAAATTAATGAGTCCGGCCCTGGATAATGAAATAGTTGATATATTTCTGACTCGACCTTAGCATGTGCCAATAACCCCCCAAACTTCAATAATATCCGTCAATAACTTTGGATTTTATGATGGTCTAAGTATTTCCATGATGTTTGAAAAACACCCTGTAGTTTTCTAGGGAGACCCAGAAATTAATTTTAAATAGTCAATCAGTAGTCAGCTAGTGCAACTCTATCTCTGGTAAGAGTATGTACAGTTATTCCCCGGACACCCTGTATATAGATTTGATTCTCTCTTTTCATTCAACTCTTCTTAAAGATACGATTAGTACAAAATAGGCATTAATAATACAAGCGAACAATCACTTCTTCATTTAGCTATTTATATAAAAATACTTGAACAAACATTTCCTATTTTATTTGTATATATTGTATATTTTTTTAACAATCATACACTCTGAAAAACAAGTTAAATGTTTTCAATTACCTACAGAATAATTCGTTCTCAGAGTAAGAAGTAAACCTAGAGACGCCTTCTCGTATTTACCAAGTAGAACGTTGTCAGTTTGGCAACATCGTTCTGTTACTGTATAGTTGTTCGAAGAGTCGTGTTTACATTTTCGTTTTGATTTGACGATCATAAACTGAATTGTTTTACTGATTTGTTGCTCGAGAGTATTTCGGTAATGATAGCTATGGAAAAATCACGAAAAATTTGTATTATAACCAGAAATTGTAGAAATGAAAGGATAACTTCTTGTTTACTTCACTCCAGTGCGCCAGAGAAATGCTTTCCATCTCACTCTAGAGCTTGGTTGATTACAATGCAGTACTATACAGGGTTGGGATAAAGTATGGCACCAAACACATATCTATTGAACGAAAAGGACAATATTAATGAGATTTTTACCCTGAACCCAGTACGCGAGCATTCGCAATCCCAAGATCTATCAACATCTGCAAAGATATACAGGAGGTCCCATATAAATTAAAAAATTTTTGATTGAAAAGGAAAATATTTTTTTTGATTCTTACACTAAACCCAGTATGTGCGTATTCGAAATCTCAAGCTCTTTCAAAATCTGTAAAAATATATAGGGTGTCCCATTTAAATTAAAGAAGTTGATGGCATTTCCGGTTAAACCGGAAGTATCTCATTAATGAAAATATGCTCATCAGATGCATTGTGGTCCATTACACTCAGCTGTCAAATTTCAAAAATATCGCCTGTTTCGTTTCAAAGATATTAATTTGGTGCCAAACTTTATCCCAACCCTGTATATTCACGAGTTAGGACATCTCTATGTTTATTTTTACTCTGAGATTTCATTCATCTCCACATATTTTTCAACAATATTATTGAACGCTGATCTACTATTTGGGTAAATACAGTGGAACTTCCCTATAACGAAAGCGCAAAATTCGCAAAAAAATTAGTAGGTAATAAAGAAATTTCGTTATACAGAAAATTTGTTTCTATAGTCAGCAATGTCGCGGTCGACTTCACTCATGACTGTAAGTTTATCATTCAAACTTAAGCACTTTCTTTTAGACATTTTCGCATAACTTTCACACTAGCGTAATGGTTCAATTAAAACCGAACAGCCAGCGGTGTATTTAAAACTGTTTCAGAAGGGTCTCTCTACCCGCCGTAATGATTTAGTTTAAGGTCGGGATTTATCTCATACGTCCGGAAAAATTTTGGAAAAACTCCTCCCTTATACCTTCTAACCAATACCCATTCAAAGAGTGATGTTCTTTGAATATTTCGTTATAGAGAGTATTTACTTCGTTTTAAAGGATGTTTTTAACATGGAATTTGGATTGAAGGTGCAATGTCTTATACGAAATTCGTTATACAGACGTTCGTTATAGGGAAGTTCTACTGTAGTTGAAAAAACATTGATAAGTGGCGAATAAAACGTAAAATTGTAATTGTATACCGAACACAATGCAAACATTTGATTTATTGTATTTCATCTCACTCAACATATTTATACGGTAATACTCTTAAACTTGTAGAAACTTATGCTACACTTCTGCTGTCATTTGTCCATATTCTTTATTTGGTTCATTTTCGTTTCCTATCCATCTTGTCCTTTTCTTATATCTTGATTCCCTGAATTTTGTGTCTATGTTCACTTTCGAAACTACAGTTCCTTGTCTATATAACAAAGGGCTTTCTCCGTTTGAGGCACACTGGTGCATAGCATCATTGGGCCTTTTTCTTCTTAGGGTTGTGTCCATTCCTGTGAAATATAATTATGTTATCTCTGTATACAGGGTGTCCCGGAAAACGTGGGAAATCTGTCGGATTCAGATAGAACATAAAAAATAAGATGGCAGGTTCCCATAATTTTTTTTTCTTAGTGGCCCACCCTACGAAGATACGACCTCCTAAATGACGCCACTGGAAATTCATTTTAGTTGAATAAATTTCAATTACTTACTTCTTTATTTTTTTTCGAAAATGTTTCATTTTGTGGACACTGAAGAAGAGTATCTTTTCTTTAGTTTAATTTTCAAGGTATCCAAATTTGTTTTTTTAGCACCTTATCATGCAGAGTGTTAAAAATGTAAGCATTAAAATGTACAACCCAGTACGCCCCTGGTAAACTGAACAAGCTAATTGAAATTTGAGTGCGGTGATTTAAGAGGTCCTTAATACTATTAATCATATCAAATTTTCATCAAATTATATCGAGTAGTTTGAAACTTATTCCACTAAATGGATTTCCAGTGATTTAGGAGGTCGTATCTTTGTAGGGAGGACTGCTAGGAAAAAAATATGATGGGAACTTGTTATCTTCATTTTTTATGTTCTATCTGAACTCGAGGGATTTCCCACATTTTCCGGGACACCCTGTATTTAAATCAATTACTTTTCGTTAGTCTAAAAACTCGAGAACGGCTGGACAGATTTATCACAAGGCGATCTCTATTAGTACAGATTTCTACCACTTACAGTTATTCTTAGTCTGAAATGCATGCTGTATCTATAAACAATTGCAAGTAAAGGGTTTTCCAATAAGAGGTGTTATTTTGAATAGCCCGCTATTTCGGTAGATGTCACGTTTGAAGCTGTCATTTTTTGACATTTGACAAGTAGAAACTACGCCATTAATAAAAATGGAACGATACACGCTTCAAGAACGCATTGAAATTATTAAAATTCACTATAAAATGGTGAAAATTGGCAGAGACGGTTCGTAAAACTCGAACATTTTCGGGTCGTCGTGAAGCACCTTGTCGAACCGCAATGAAGAAATTGGTGGAAAAATTCGAGCTGTTGGGACAAGTTAGTGATGTGAAGAATAAAACCCGTGCACGTCGATCAAGAACAGCCGCGAATATTGCTGCTGTAGCCGAAAGAGTTGAAGAAAACCTAGGTTTGTCCATTCTTCGTCGTTCTTTGGAATTAGGCATTTCACAAACGTTTTTATGGCCGAAATTGGATAGTATTGATCTGGACAACGTTTACTTTCAACAAGACGAAGCTACGTGCCACACAAGCAGCGAAACCATTGATCTTTTGCGGGAAAAGTTTCCGAACCGTGTTATCTCTCGAAGAGGTGATCACAATAGGCCACCCCGAGATCTTGTGATTTAACACATTGCGACTTCTTCCTTTGGGGTCACGTGAAAGAGAAGGTCTACGTCAATAGCCCAGCGTCGATTCAAGACCTCAAAGATGGAATTCGTGAGGCTATCGAGGACATAGGACAGCCACTTTGTGATTTGGTTGTGGAAAATTTCATTAAAAGGATATGGTCCTGTAAGCGTGGCCGTGGTGGTCATTTGCCTGATGTTATTTTCCACTATTAAAGGCATAGCTTCTTCTTCATAATGAAATAAACATCCGATCATTTATATTGAAAAATGGCAGTTTTCTTCGAATATCAAAAAAACATCTTATTGGAAAACCCTTTATGTAGATAATTTTTGCAATAAATACCTGACTGATAAGAATGCGAATTTTTTCTCAAAATATTTTGGGATTTGCCGTTCATGTCACTGGACTCTTCATAGCACCCCCAACCGCAAACTGCCATTTTGTAATACCTTCGAAATCTGTAAAAAGAGACCAAGAAAGTTAAGAGTATATTATGCAGTAAGCGTATAAGGGTTGATGTTATTCACAAGGTGAAGTTTAGGCAACGAGCCGCAGTCGAGTGGTCTAAATCACCAAGTGAATAATAGCCATTATACGCGAGTAGAAAACTATACTTTATCCACGACTACTGAATATTTATCTTGAAGTTTTTAACATTTGGCGGTCGAAATATGTCCCTTCTATTACTAGTGTGGATTATGGAAAAATTCAAGTCGACATATCAGAAATTTCTTGAAGAACTTGTCATTGTATATTTTGTGATGAAAGTTGATTATATTCAAAGTAGATTTTGCCCTCGATCGAAAAGTTATTTCCACCCATATTTGAAAGTTAAGGAACTCTAAGACACTGAAGAAATATCAGTTTCAATTTTGTTGAAACTGAACTGAGTGGAACTTTCCTATAACGAAAGCGCTAAATCCGCAAAAAAATCGTTATTAAGAAATTTCGTTATACAGAAAATTTGTTTTTATAGTCGTCAATGTCGCGGTCGACTTCACTGATTAATTTGAGTTTATTATTCAAACTTAAGCACTTCCTTTTCGAGATTTTCGCACAACTTACACACTAGCGTAATGGTTAGATTGAAACAAAACAGCCTGGGGTGTATTTAAAACTGTTTCAGAAAGATCTCTCTGCCCGCCGTGATGATTTAATTTATGGTCGGGATTTATTACGCACGTCCGGAAAAATTTCGGGAAAAACCCACCCTTATACCTTCTTACCAATACCCATTCAAAGAGTGATGTTCTTGAAATATTTCGCTATAAAGAGAATTTACTTCGTTTTAGAGGGTGTTTTCAACATGGAATTTGGATTCAAGGCGCAATGTCTTGTACGAAATTCGAAATACAGAGAAATTCTTTGTACGGACGTTCGTTATAGGGAAGTTCCACTGTAATATTGTAGCTAAATCCATGAAGCATCTGACAATAGTGAAAAATGATTCATTATTCACTAGGGGTCATCAAATATTATTAGGGCCGAGCAAACAGACGTACAATAGGTAGATTATACAATAGTCGTGAATAAAATTATAACATACGCCATTCAAGGTTGACGCTCACTTGGACGAGACGAGACGAGACGAAACGAAGAGTTGTTATCCGCAGGCACGATTTGCACTGAATCAAACGATTCTGATCTTGAATTCGCGCCTCCCAAGTGAGCGTCTACTCATTTGATTCAGTGCAAATCGTGCCTGCGGAAAACAACTCTTCGCTTCGTCTCGTCCAAGTGAGCGTCAACCTTCAGATATTCACCTGGCGTTCATGAAGTAGTAGATGAGTGGATTCACCATAGCTGTCGACATGGCAAGCCAGTAAAACGCTAGGTATACATGCTGTGTATACTTGCTGAATATAATATTGGTATCGTAGTAGATGTAAAGGAAATAGCTGTGATAAGGTAACCAACATATTCCAAAGATGAAGACTATCAGAATGAACATTTTCACTACCTGAAAAAAAAAACAAATCATAGTCAAAGTTCAAATATAAACGAGACTTTTCGATTTTCGGGCACAATAGTAGGGGGGGAACATTCCACATTTTTTTGTTCTTGGGTAGGCCCGCAATGCCAAAGCATTCAGTAACTAAGTGAATGGAGGTGTCTTTATCCTCCCTAAAGAACCTACACTCGTCAGTGTGCGATAATCCCATCCTCAACAGGTGCTTCCTGAGGCGACAGCGTCCTGTAAGAAAGCCAGTGAGGAGGTGTAATTGTTTCTTATCAAGATCCAAATTCTTTTGGATCTTGCTGTTTCGAAGTTTCGGAGGAACTTAGTGGAATGATCCATCTCTGGGAGATTCCGCCAGAGTTTTCCTTCTCGACATTCTCCTTTTCCAGAAACTCCTTCTTACAAGTACATTTACCTATACCACAGAAGGATTCTGGGCCAATGAGTGACATTCGTGCGCCTTCTTTGGCAAGTGCTTTGGCCTCTTCGTTTACATGAATATTATGTTTTTTTTATTTCTATTGATTCATATTTCCTTTTAAGAATTAAGGGCCAAGGGGTGATTTCGGCTTACAATTTGGTTCAAAATAAGTCCCCCTTCGAACAAAAATTCACCTATTCCGGCATTTTCTTTGAAAACATCCTCGTCGCGATAAAACTGGCCTGGCAAGTTTTTAAATTGTCACCCTGTATATCAAAATCATAAAGTATGTTCTGTAGTTATTACTACGCTCTCATTAAAGCCGCGGAGCACCTTTGCTGAAACCTGAAATGTATTCAGATGTGCAGGGCGTGATTAAGCATCTACATGTTTATGCAAATCTGTGAGAATATCTAACACGAGTTGAACTGCGATATTAATGACTAGAACCGAGCTCAGAAGATGTTTATTGTAGGTAAAAAAACACTGAGGTAGTGAACATTCAGCTTACGCTCTGTGTAGTCTGAAATTATTCACCATTTGAGGTTTTACCTGTGCTTTCAGCCAAAGCATTACAGCCTACGCTAAAGTGTGAGTTGAGAGACAGAAAATTCAAGAAAAGCAACTGATTTTGAGTGCTTGTTGAGCTAATTTCAATCTTTAATGAGAAAGTCCAAGATGACAATAAGTGTAAAGAGTTTTATTTGATGAAATGTAAAGGGTTTTCCAATAAGTGGTGTTATTTTGAATAGCCTGCCTGATGTCACGTTTGAAGCAGTCATTTTTGACATTTGACAAGTAGAAACTACGCCATTAATAAAAATGGAACGGTACACGCTTCAATTGTGCATTGAAATCATAAAAATTCACTTTGAAAATGTTGAAAATTTGGCAGAGATGGTTCATAAAACTCGAACATTTTGGGTCGTCGTGAAGCACCTTGTCGGACCGCAATAAAGAAATTGGTGGAAAAATTCGAGCTGTTGGGACATGTTAGTGATGTGAAGAATAGAACCCGTGCACGTCGCTCAAAAACAGCCACGAATATTGCTGCTGTAGCCGAAACTGTTTGAAGAAAACCCAGGTTTCTTCATTCCTCGTCGTTCTCTGGAAATAGGCATTCCAGAAACGTCATCACGCCTTATTTTGCATGAAGATTTTGGTCATAAGGTTCATAAAGTTCAGTTAACACAAGAACTCAAGCCGACCGTTGATCTTTTGCGGGAAAAGTTTCCGAACCGTGTTATCTTTCGAAGAGGTGATCACAATTGGACACCGAGATCTTGTGATTCAACACCTTGCGACTTCTTCCTTTGGGGCCACGTGAAAGAGAAGGTATATGCCAATAACCTAGCGTCGATTCAAGACTTCAAAGATGGAATTCGTGAGGCTATCGAGGATATAGGGCAGCCATTTTGCGATTTGGTTATGGAAAATTTCATTAAAAGGATATGGTCCTGTAAGCGTGGTCGTGATGGTCATTTACCTGATGTTATTTTCCAATATTAACAGCATTACTTCTTCTTTATAATGAAATAAACATCCGATCATTTATATTGAAAAATGGCATTTTTCTTTGAATATCAAAATAACACCTCTTCTTCGAAAACCCTTTAGTTTATTTTCAATCAAAACCAAATTATCTTCATTCAGCTTAAGGAATATTATGTGAAATTATTCGATAAATTTTTTTTCATTTCAGGCAAAGCAATGAAATAACAAGTTTTGAACAGGGACCAGTGTCGATATCTCTTATATTCCCGATTTCAATAACAATAAATAAGGAACAGACTAATTTGGTACTTACAATAAAAGTAGTCGAATTATTTCAGATAAAACTTACTTTCTTTTCGATCGTATAGAATCTATATGCCTTTGTGTCATTTCTCCAATAGAAGCTGACCCCCATAGTACTTTGCCCATCATGGTGTAGCAGTATGACATCAGAATGAAAGGTACTACATAAGTGAGAATCAGGAACAACATTTGGTATCTGCAAGAAAATGGAAATTCCATGTCCATGGTCAACAAATTTTACGTGTCCTAAAATTGTGCGGGAAGTAACTTTCCTACACAGTGTGTGGGAAAGTTATACTTTCGGAGACAAAAGCAGTGCGAGAATAGTATATTATGCAACGAGCGTATAATGATAGCTATTGTTCATGAAGTGAATCAACGAGCGAATAATATTCACGACTACTGAAAATATTTCTTGAAAATTTTAATATTTGGCGACCGTGACAAGACCTCTCTATTACTAGTGTACTTCAAGAACTTGTTAGTGTATATTTTTTAATAAAAATGGCTTCAATTGATTCAATAAAAGTAGATTAGGTTTTCAATTGACAAGGTATACCCATATTTGTTAGTTGGAGTACTTTAGAATACTGAAGAAATATCAAGTTGAAGAATATCATTTTAGAGCATCTATAGTCCGTTCACGAAAGTTTGAGCGCATAGTAGGCGTTTGTTTATTTATCTGAAGTTGGCAGTATTTACTGTCATAACGTAAATAAAGTCAACGTTGCCGAAAGTACCTGGCCTCGTCCGACGAGCTTGCGAGTTATCAGAGAAATATATGCAATATTGACAACATTGTGTATCAATTTGACAAGAAAATAAACAACATAACCTAATATTTTAATATACACAGTGGAATATGCCAAATTTCCATGGCCAACCGACGGCTCAATCTTTCGTGAATGTATTATATGAATCATCTGACAGCAGTGATTAATAACTTATTATTCACTTATGATTCATGGTTATTACCAGTATTAAAGCCTAGCAAACAGGCGTATAATGGGTGGATTATACAATATTCTTGGATAAAATAGTTATTTAGGTATGGTCGTAGAAAAATGAGATTCCCTTTCTATCTTTGGCTTCACATTCCAAACAAACAAGGAAAACATTAAGATCAATATTATTTTTGTGCGGTTATGCCTTATATAACATCCTGGAATTCATTTTAGACAGAGGCGGAACGACTCAGGGTTTATCGGAGTAAGGCCTGGGGGTCCCGACCTCATAGATTGAAAATGGTATTAGAACATGTCAGATCCAGTCTACTTCTTTTCCATATACTGTTCACTCTGGAGAAAAATTTTGAACCCTTTGAGTCTCTGAATTTCTAAATATCTCGCATGTGGCCGCAAAATTTCATTTTGATCGCTTCTGTTACATCTGAGACTAGTAGATCCAAGAGACGTTGTTCTGTAGGATACACAAAAATTCATTCAATTTGATCCAGCCGTTTAGTTGCTGAGTAGATAATAACCTGAATAACGACTACAGCGCCATCTGTTGATCTGATTTGTGATCATAAACATACGGGCATCGGCAATCCAAAATACATCCCTCACACTTCGGTACCTTCTCCTACCCGCCTAGTGCCTACCTCGGAGACGCATTTTGGTTTGATTTCATCTTCAACCTGCCATATCTTTTGATGTATTCATCATAAATGAATGATGTAAAAGGCAATTTTGTTCTAAACTAAATACTGGGTATGAAGGACGTATTTAATTGGATAACGATCAATAGCGTATTCATAAAAAATACTCCCAAATAATGAATAATTTTGAGAAACATTCGGATACCTTTAAAAGGTAATACCGAGTAAACCTTGAAAGATTTTTCTCGGGTGAAAAGTATAGCCTATGTTACTCAGGGATATTGTAGCTTTCTAAGGGTGAAAGAATTATTGCAATTGGTCTTGTAGCTTATGGGTTAACTCGTATCAACGCCACAAACCCACAAACATACAAATTCTTCCTCTTTATAATATTAGTATAGATATAGAGGTACAACAATTTCAAATCGACATATTTCATGGAACACCCTGTATGATTTTGAATGGTTAGCGAACTCAACCACAGTGTTCAGAAACCGAACCCACCCTGAAATTCCAAGTCTCTAGGACAATCCTTTCAAACTTTGGGTGATATAACATATTGATAAATTTCATTAACCCTATTCTTCACAAGTGTTCCGCCTCTGATTAGCTATTCCAGCATTTCATCCAGAATAATATAGCCTTTTCTATTGCCTTTCACTCCGAAAGATAACCAGAAACATTTATTACATCAAAACAAAGATGTTTTCCATTAATCATCCGAAATCGTTTTTCCGATATTTTCCGCTACGTTCAGTCAATACGGGCTTAAGCTGAGAGCGCCTGATATCCTAGGAATATATTCAAGAGCCTTTGGGGCTAATTGAAGACACATATTGCTGCGACAATCTGAAGAGAAGATTTAACTTTAATACCTTACAGGCTCAGAGTTTCGTGCACTGATTGAATCTTTTCGGATTATTTGGATCGAAATGCCAATGCGTTTTAAGAGCTCTCTTTTCTATGGAAACAGGAAAATGAGTTTTTTCGTCGATACGCTATAGCAATTATATCAGTAACTTATGCAGCGAGTGTATAATTATTGCTATTATTCACGAAGTGAAGTTTAGGCCGAGTGAATAATAAGCCAATATACTGGAGAACAATACTTAGTATAATATACTTTATCCACGACTACTTGGAGATGATTACCCTTCAAAAGGGTCCTGTAGCGGTCTAAGAACAACAGGAGATTAGAAAAATCATCACTTGCAATGTCAGACCTGGTTCAAAACACCCTCCTGACCCAAAAGCATGAATTAAGTATTTTGTATCTAAATATTGAAAGTATTCATTCGAATAGTTTTGAGTTTCAATTTTGTAAAAACGGCGAGACAGGGTTTTTTCTACTGAGGTTTTTTTCCCTGTGCTCTGGTATCATACGCCAGAATAATATGGTACCACCGTTTTGCACCAACCTCAGATAGGGACTTTTTTTTGTTCATGTATTGTATTTTGTTAGCTCTCAATTCAAAAAAATAAATAAATAAATCCACGACTACTGAATATTTCAACATTTAGCTTTGGGAGATGATTCCTTGATGAAAATAAGTAGGGGTGAATCATATAATTTTTTTTCGAAATCGAACCCCCTCCCCTCCCAGCCTTTGGAAGGTGATGACGAGTTGACGGTTTTTATTTTTTTTTACGGCTTCTTAAAAACACTGAGTCATAAAACTAAACATAATATGAAGAACTAAGTAGATTGTAACTTACACACAAATTTTTAAGATCTCATAACTTTATTATTAGGGGTTGAAAATAACAACCCTCTTATGATTTTCGTTCTGAAATTGTTGTCGTGTGATATATTTTCGAAAAATAAAATTTTCTTATGGTTTACCATTCAATTCTGGAGAAAAAAAGTCTCCTGCAAAATTTCGATACAGTCGATACTTTTCTCGGAAAAAATAAAAACTTACTCTTATGAAATTGAAAATTGTAGAACGAATCATAAAAAATCTCCAGATTCGAATGGAAAACCATAAGAGAATTTTATTCTTTGAAAATCTATCCCACGAAAACAATTTTCGAAGGAAAATGAAAATGAAGTTTTGTTATTTTCAACCTCTAACCTCTATTAAGTAATGGAATAAAAAAATGTGTGAGTTATTGAATCATATCATGTATAGTTCTATGACTCAGTATAAAAATCAAAAACTGTCAACTCGTCATCGCCTTCCAAAGGCTGTATCTTGGAAGGGAGGTCGATTTCGAAAAAAATTTATATGAACTACCCCTGCTTATTTTCATATAGGAATCATCTCCCTAACTCCCTCTAATTCATTTACAGACACCCTGTATATTGAATGAATTGGCGCTGTTTGAATAAAGATTAATTCTCCATTAATTGAACGAATTTTTGCGTATGCTTTGTACAGCTGCAGAGCAGCTTTTTTCGATCATTGAAAGACCTTCAAGGACAAGAAATTGACTTTTTTTGGTATTTCGTTTCGTTTTTCTCATGAACTTTTGAAATATTCCAGCCAAATCAGATGTGAGATAAAAAATAACTCGTTCAAAAAACCAGCAACCTTGCAAAAACGATAATAACATGTACAGAACAAATAGGAAGAAACGGTTTTGGAAATGGAGGTATTCCTATTCCATTTAAGTTGATATCCGCTTTGCTAACTTAACCAAGGTATTATCTCCTAAAATCGATCCAATAACGAAATTGGAATCTGTTTGAGTATTACGATTATATTCAGTAGATTATATCCTATATCTGAAAACAAACCTGCGTTAATTAAATTTGTGCAAAAACTACCTCTTCCATATTGTCTCGACACATTGGGGTTCATAATAAAGGTCCATTCCGGTCCTTTTGGTTATCCCAACAATTTCTTAGAAGGAAAGATTAATCACAAGAAAATTTTGGTTGTTTTGATTATCCTTTATAACCCATTCGGTTGTTTTGTATAGATAACCAATATAAAATTTACAGATTTGAATAGAAAATCCAATCGAAATCTGAAAATTAATCTGATTAGCGTTGATGAATTTTGAGGTGAGCTCGTCGGCGAAAACACTAGAAAGAGACAAAAGAAAGACTCTTATATGGTTGCCAGGACATTGTGGTGTTGAAAAAAATAAAAAAGCCGATTAACTTACAAAAAGTGCATCAAGGTTAACACCTGCTGGGTCTTAGCCTTTCTGTGGGCTAAGAAAATAACAATATAGGCAGAGTTTCAACAATGGGAGGTTAAAAACAGAATAACTCTCTGGAGAAACCGTCCTGGATAGGGCTCATGAAGCTGTCATGAGCTGAACTTCGGTTGATGGGGACCATACGATTCAGGGATTTATTCAGAGGGAATAATCCATTGGATTTACATCTGGTCAATTCAATAGCTACGGTGTGGTAGAAATGAAGTTCGAAATTTTGATTTCCAACAATTCTTGGTTCACTCGCGCTCTGTGAGCCGGTGCAGCCTCTATGGTCTGCTAACGAAATGTTTGTCTGCCCACGGCTTGAAAGCATGCTCAAGAACACTTTCCTTATAATATGTAACATTAACTTTGACGCCAGGCACTATGAAAACGATTGGGGAGCGCCAAACCGAGGTTACAGCGGTCCAAACCATTATTTGTGGTGGGTGCTGTTTCCTGATAGGCATCGATGATTCAGATTTTTATTTAAACGGTTTTGTCAGGGAATTCTATCGTATTGGGAGTTTACAAATTGCTCAAGTGGAAAAATTTTCCCGTCAGAAAACACGATGTTCGCAAATTCACCGCTTTCAGCCCACAGAGCAAATCCTTCGCGCTCTTGGGTCTTTTAACTTTTTTGCGTTAACTTTCAGCAGAATGCTTTCGTACGCTTTAAAACAATACTTATAACTATCACTAGGCAAATTTCTAAATGCGTCAATGGCTTGAAACTGGTTACACTTCGTTTGCCGGACCCTTCAATATCAAGAAATACAAATCATATAAGAACAGTAGTTATTAAACTTGGAGTTCCCAGAAGTAGTTTTTGGACTGATGTCAGATTATTGAAACAATACGATCCAAAATCTGCAAGAATATCTTATCCGAAAGAGTTATACTTTAAGCCTAAAACATATTCTAGTTCGGAAGATGTCTAGATATAATTCTAGAAAGAAACTATAAGAAGTGCGATAAAGCCATACACTCAGCTAGTCAAGCTGCTATTAAAGCACTGAGTTCCTGCGTCATCGACTCAAAGATGATCTGGGAGTGCCGGAACAAACTTAATGAGGTAGGCAAGAAAAATAAGGTCTTTTTAATCTGGGTTCTCGGCCACACGGAAATCAATGGAGACAAAGAGGCCAATACACTTGCCAAAGAGGGCGCACGAATGTCACTTATTGGCCCAGAACCCTTCTGTGGTATAGGTAGATGTACCTATACGAAGGAGTTTCTGGAGAAGGAGAAAGTCGAGAGGAAAAAACTCTGGCAGAATCATTCCACTAAGTTCCTTCGGAACTTTGAGACAGCGGGATCGAAAAAAATATCTGGATTTTGGCAAGAAACAATTACACCTCCTCACTGGCTTTCTTACAGGACACTGTCGCCTCAGGAAGAACCTGTTGAGGATGGGATTATCGGACACTGACGAGTGTAGGTTCTGTGGGGAGGAGGAAGAAACCCTCATTCACCTAGTCACGGAATGCTTTGGCATTGCGAGCCTAAAAAGAGAGCCTTGGGTGAGGAACTTCTAAGAGTGAGAAACTAGCCTGTAATATCAAGAAATACAAATCATATAAGAACTGTAGTTATTAAACTTTGAGTTCCCAGAGGAAGTTTTTATACTGATATTATTGAAACAATACTACCCAAAATCTGCAAGCCTATCTCATCCGAAGGAGTTATACTCTAAGCCTAAAACACATTCTAGTTAGTAAAGTTGATAACACTGCTTTTATAATGAATATGTATACTGGGACTTAAATACGCCATTTGCATAATTTTGTGGACTTTCCTGACCTTCCCAAATAATGGTTATTGTCTGCCTTCACTTTTCCTAGGAAATAATTTATACATGACATTAAGTACAGTATTCATGTTCCTGATGGGGCTGCCAGCTATCATTCTTTCCTCATGAATTTAAATTTGCTCACTTAGCTTGTGGACGTGTGGGAAATTTATATCGAAATGCAATTGTTTTTAACTATCATACTTGCTTAGAATTAATTTCGTTGTGGGGAAAAAGTGTGATTACTTAATTTACAAATACGGTGGAACTTCACTATAACGAAAGCGCTAAATCCTCAATAAAATTTGTTATACAGAAAATTTGTTTCTATAGTCGGCCATGTAGTGGTCGACTTCACTGATAAATTTAAGTTTATCATTCAAACTTAAGCATTTCCTTTCAGACATTTTCGCACAACACTAGCGTAATGGTTAGATTGAAACCAAATAGTCAGGGGTGTATTTAAAACTGTTTCAGAAGAATCTCTCTGCCCACCGTAATGATTTAGTTTAAGGTCGGGATTTATTACGTACGTCCGGAAAAATTTCGGAAAAAACCCACCCTTATATCTCATTACCAATACCCATTCAAAGTGTGATGTTATTTGAATATTTCGTTATAGAGAAAATTGACTTCGTTTTAGACGGTGTTTTAAACATGGAATTTGGATTCAAGGTGCAATGTCTTGTACGAAATTCGTTATACAGAGAAATTCGTTATACAGACTTTCGTTATAGGAAAGTTTCATGTAGCTAATGTTACTGTGGCAGGTGCGCTATGGCTTGAATGTGGTTACACTTCGAGAGCCGAAGCCTGTAGAAGAAAACCTGTAGACCAAGCAATAGAGCTATCGAAAGGTCGATTTCGTGACAAAATTACTACCTGAAATCTGACTGTGCAGTCATGCAATAGGTAGTTTCTACATGTTTTTCATGATAAATTCCACTCCTGAATCGTCTTAGGTTTTTTTGATAAAATAGCCAAAAAAATCCAAAATTTTGCTTTTTCGCTTATAAAACGTGAATTATTGATCTGATCGAAAAGCTGTTTAGGCTCTTTTTGTAGAGAATTAAAAAAAAAATGAGAGGTGATACATCTCAAGCGGATAATTAGTTTCTGATAAAAGTCCAAAAAACTGGAAAAAAAACATCAATTTTTTGAAAATTCATAACTTGGTCAATTTCTGAAATGAAGCGTAGTTGCCCTGAATATAAGTAGTTATTAACATATACTTTAATGGTGCACAATAACAAAGCTGTCAGATAAATAGTTTTTGCACAATCGCAGTTTTCCGAATTCGACTAACTTTTCAAGAAGGTCGTGATACTCGGCTACTTATCGCATTTGAATTTTACAAAAAGCATTTTAAAGAAGAAATAAAATTCTTCAAATCGTTCGTTCTCTCGATACCGACCGATAATGTTTAGTGGGTGAAAAACGGCGTCAAACAGGAGCAAAAAGGCTCGAATGCATCAAACTAGTCGGGGAGTGGGAGTCGCCCGCTACGCGACGCGCGAAAGATACAAGGTATACAGTTTTCCCCCTCGCGTAGCGGGCGACTCCCACTCCGCAACTGATTTGATGCATTCGAGCCTTTTTGCTCCTATTTGACGCCGTTTTTCACCCACTAAACATTATCGTCGGTATCGAGAGAATAAAGTATTTGAAGAATTTTATTTCTTCTTTAAAATGGTTTTTGTAAAATTCAAATCCGACAAGTAGCCGAGTATCACGACCTTCTTGAAAAAGTACGTCGAATTCGGAAAACTGCGATTGTGCAAAAACTATTTATCCGACAGCTTTGTAATTGTGCACCAATAAAGTATATGTTAATAACTACTTAAATTCAGAGCAACTACGCTTCATCTCAGAAATTGACCAAGTATTTATGAATTTTCGAAAAATTGATGTTTATTTCCAGTTTTTTTGGACTTTTTCTCGGAAACTAATTATCCGCTTGAGACGTATCACCTCTCATTTTTTTGTTTTTGAATTCTCTACAAAAAGTGCCTCAACAGATTTCCGATCAGATCAAGACTTCACGTTTTATAAGCGAAAAAGCAAAATTTTCGTTTTTTTCGGCTATTTTTCGCTTCTCAAAAAAAACCTAAGACGATTCAGGAGGGGAATTTATCATGAAAAACATGTAGAAACTACCTATTGCATGACTGCACAGTCAGATTTCAGGTACCTAGTATTTTTGTCACGTAAAAAACATCTATTGCTTGGCCTACTGCTTGATAGTGCTACTGTCCCTTTTTTCACGAAGAATCGATGAACAAAAGAATTGGTATCGTCCTAGGCTGCCTGGGTTAATTAATTTCTGAAAACGAACTCCCTCAATTATATTTTGGGGAAAGCTCCCCCAAGAAGCACTACGATTCAGGGATTTCAATAAATTCCTTCGGTAGTGGTGATAATCTAAAGAAAGTTAATTAGGTCTTTTGTACCATCAGAAAAACGGTAGGACATATCGGCCCAGAAGACGTAAAACGGGAGGTGCAAAAACCTCATAAATTAGAAACGGATTCGGAGAGGCTTTTCCGGGATTTTCTTTGTAGAATCAATCATTAGCGGATTTCATTTCGGCAGTTTGGAATTTTCAGTATTTTAGATGTTTGTGCGAAGAGAGAATTTTTGGTTCGTTTCCAATAAGAAGTCACTTTTGTGTTTTCACTGAGTCTATCATATCTTGGAAGAGAACTTTGAAAGTAAATTACGGGAGACGAAGAAAAAGCGTCTGGGTACACAATGGGAAAATTTCCTATCGTACTATGTTTTTGTTACATAAGAAATAGTCAGCATGATCTGGGTACGAAGCTTGTTACTACTAGCAACCCTCTGGAAAGGGTTGCAACTCCATCAGGAATTTGAATTTGGAAAGTGGGTACATAGTTTTGGTAGCACAAATGTATGAATGTATTAAATTTTTTATGAACCTGTAGTTTGTGTCTATGAAGTGAATATTCACAATATTCTTATGGAATTATGGTACCAATGAAACTGAATGAAACATTCACTTTATAGACACAAATTGCAGGTTCATACAAATTTAAATCCGCATAGTTTCTATAATATATACGGTTACAGTTCACTGCGACCTCAAGATCTTTTGTGCTTCCTTACAGAGCTGTTCTGGCCACACCCTTTACAGCTCGCCTTCCAGTTCCAGAGATCTGATGAAATCCAATATCTGTGAAGGCTTCAACGAGGCTAGTTCCTCACTCTTACAAGTTCCTCGCCCAAGGCATTCTCTCCTCAGGCTAGCAATGCCCAAACATTCCGTGACTAGGTGAATGGTGGTTTCTTCCTCCTCCCCACAGAACCTACACTCGTCAGTGTCCGACAATACCATCCTCAACAGGTGCCTCCTGAGGTTGAGGCGACAGTGTCCTGTAAGAAAGCCAGTGAGGAGGTGTAATTGTTTCTTACCAAGATTCCTCTCGGCTTTCTCCTTCTCCAGAAACTCCTGTTTATAGGTACATTTACCTATACCACAGAAGGGTTCTGGGCCAATGAAAGACATTCGTGCGCCCCCTTTGACAAGTGTATTGGCCTTTTCGTTTCCTTTGATTTCCGAATGGCCGGGAACCCAGATTAAAAAGACCTTATTTTTCTTGCCTACCTCATTGAGTTTGTTCCGGCCCTTCCAGATCATTTTTGAGTCGATGACGAAGGAGCTCAGTGCTTTAATAGCAGCTTGACTATCGGAGTGTATGGCTATATCGTACTTCTGATAGTTTCCTTCCAGATTTATATATAGACATCATTCAATATCTAAGATTTCCGCTTGAAAGACGCTCATACAGGAGCCTAGCGACAACGCACACTTGGTACTTGGCCCATATAACCCAGCACCATCTGTACAGGTTTTTGAACCATCTTTTCACCATTTTACGGTATTTTTTTGAGGTTATAGTCGGTGTATTCCCGTTCCCATTCCTCTCTTTTACTAAGCAATGTCCTGAAGTTTTTCTCAGTGCTTACTTTCTTGATCATTTCATCACTAGGGAGGTTCGCAGATGAGATGTAGTTGTTCAGAGAGGACAAGACTTTCTGATTCTTTATTCTCTCCTTACCTGTACCTTCCTTAGATATTCTGAGGATAGCCTCATGGGATACCTTGTTAATCACTGGATGTAGAGGTGTGAGATACGTAATGACCTCAAGTGCCCTAGTTGGGCACGTTCCCATAGCTCCAGTGATGCACACACAGGCAAGCCTCTGTACTTTATCTAGCCTTTTCCTCGAGTTTAGTTGAAAGGTTCCTTAAAATAAAATTTATTACTTTTCTCTATGGAGCTCTAGCTCCAAAATTTCTCTTCACAAGGAAGACAGGGGATCCAACCGATGTCATATTTGACAAATGCTGGCAATAATTCGCGATAACACATTGTTCATAGGTTTGCGAATAAAATATTCGCCGATATTCATCTCCACGTTTGATGTTAACCGAATATTCACCGAAATTTATCGACGCCCCCAGAACGTATTGTGCGTCTCTAAGATTTATCTCACGAGAAAAATATTCCAAGAGTAAAATCGTCCCAAGTTCATTGTCAATTCAGGAGAACCTCTGGGGTAAAGTTGTCGAGGGCAGAAATATGGTTTCATTTTCATACGCTCGAGAAAAAATCAGATAAAGAATTATACTCACGCAAAGTCGAACTTGGATCCGACCTTCTTACCATCTGGCCAGATAAGGATGCATCCAATGGTTTCCTTTCCTTTGTAGCTGAAATCATCATATAAATTAGTACAGTGTGTCCTTAAAGGGGATATTTCACAACAGTGACGGCTCGTGTGATTTCAAGTAGAGGAGGCCCGAGACCACGCAACCAAAAAAATGATTTTTTCTGTGACGGAAAAAAAATTTGACATTTTATATCTCTTGACAGGTAACAAAATATAAGTTTTTACGAAAAAAACTCAGTTTTTTCCAGGAAAAAAGAGTAATTTCGTGAAAAGTTATATTTATTTCACTATTAAATGGTCGTTTTTCCTGTCACAGGAAAAAATAGTGTATTATACACAGAAAAAATATTAGATTTTAGCTCTCGGTATCCTCAAGCTGAAATCTAATACTTTTTCCCTACCTACAGGGTCTTTATAAATGATTGTTACAGCGCAGTTGGCTTTGGATTACAGAATACCAATTTCTAACCAATGAGAGCACAGCATGATCAGAGAATTCTGTGGTTTGCATAATCCAAAGCCAACTGTGCTGTTACAATCATTTCTAGAGACTGTGTAATAAATAACTATTATTTCGAACTGGTTTTCCTGTCAGCCACTAGCATTTATTATACCATTTTACGCAGAACGAACGATTATGAGCAGAATTGATAATTAGATTTTGCATTGCTGGTCGAGGTGTCTTAATTACTTGGGTTTTAAATTTTATCATTGTTAGGCATTTTACTGAATTTATTATTCAAAATAGGATCTACAGGAACTACTTGCATTATAATTCTCACTTCTTGTTTTCGTTTCCATCTTTCTTCCTGAAATATTTAAATCTTACCTACAAAATTTTCCGTAAATGTCTCAAAACACAGACCTCACGATGAGAGGATTAATATTTCGTTAATAAAAAGGAAGGGAATCAAAACAACAGCTGATATCCATCCACGATTGTCGAGGTTGATTTGGGCCGATCGGACGTTCAGTTTCGGCTAAGCTCGTTCGCTTCGAAGCGAAAATGATGCCGCGGAACCGGGCCTCCGACACGTGATCTACAACTTGAATTTGCAGTGGTTTCCACAACGTCAATTTGATGAAGTTTGAAATGTTACATTCTAACGAATCTCGACTCGTAGAGGCGAGCTTCCTTCGCTAACCGGTTTGCCTGCTATCCGTTACGCTGTATTGTGTGTTGCGGATAATGTATGAATGTTTTTAGATCGCTGAGACATATGTTTATTCTTTGAGATTTGGGTAGTAGATTGAATGATGGAAATAATACAGATATAGAAATGTGATTATTTCTCATTTGAACTTGAATTTAAAAATGAATAAAATGCAGTGGACTTAGGGGGGGCCTTGCCTCCTCTGAGCAGCCGCCACTGGATTCCAACAACCACCTGCGCACAATTAAAAATTCACGAACATTCAGCAAAAACAGGGTGTTTTTCTAGGAACGAAACTAGCCAAAATTCTCGCCAATTTAGATCAGAAGAAAATAAATGAGCCATTTCTCCTGAAACAAATTAGAATTGCTGACAACCGAACGCATTTCATATGGAAATGCCCCCCTCAGAATAAATCACCAACCAATTCAAGTGAGGCCACACGAAATTGATTCTGTACGAAGCTTTTTCTGCTGAGATGGGCGTATAAGTATGCAAATGCCCCCAAAATTCACATCTCATCTGAATAATTCTGTTTTCTTGTTCAATGGCGACAAAAACATACAAGGTGTTAGAAAAGGTTGTAAGGTTCGCGGTTTGTTTGTATACATTTTCTGTTTAATGTTTCCCCATAAAAAATAATCAAGGGGTGTTGAATCGGGGCACCTCGGAGGAGATCACTTTTTCCGGGCAAAGATTATCGATGCCCCCAAGTGATTGGTTTTGATATCTGAAGCGTGGTTCTGATTTCACAATTCTTTTAAGAATTATGGCCATTCATAATTTTTGTTCCTCAATATCCAAGACAAAACGGAACCAATCGAAATGAAATTTTCGGCCAAACCTAAGATGCTCATTATGAGCCTCATGCAAAATTTTGTGGCCATCAAAGTGTTAATAGAACTATAAAAAATTTATATGGAATATTGAATAGAAGAAACTTCATATTTGCATAACAAGACATCCGATTCTCGAGTAAAATTTGTTATGTGAATGAAGATTGATATACTGGATGTTCCTGCAAAATTTCCCGAAGATCGCATCAACTAAACCAGAGAAAATTCAATTGGATTATTTAAGATAAGAATCTCATATTTCCATAACAAGATATCCGATTCTAGTGAAATTTGTTTTGTGTATGAGAATTAATATACTGAATGTTCATATTAAATTTCAAGAAGATCGCATCATTAAAACCATAGAATTCAATTTTTTCATTGTCAAGTTTTTGAATAATTTTCAGAATATTGTTCCAATCATGCTGAGTTTTTGCATTTCTATATATTCAGTATCAATCTCAAGTCCCACATAAAATTTTGAGAATTTGTTCAAACTCGATATCAGAATATCAGATATTTTTCTCGATATTACGATAGAGTTTTCTTTGCGTACTGCTTTGAATTGAAATTGAACACTCGTGAATTCCCATACAAAGTTCTGCAAACTCACATAGTCATCTAAATGGTTCAACTTTAGCCTTTACAAGAGAAGTAGTTTACGAGAAAACTTCATGATGGCAAAGACATATGTCATCCATTGGTGATTTAAGCATAGCGAGCTGACATAAATAGGGCAGTAAAATAGGGTACGTTGCAAGAATGTTCTAAACGAGAGATCATTTTGATGGGTTCAATCTGTATTCAACAGCAGTATAAGAATTGATAGATTCTACCATCTAGGAACGAATTCCTAACGTTTACAATTCAGAATTTAACTCTTCCTCAGCTTCAACTACATTTCCAAAGCTGATTTTAAGAGCAAATACTTCGAAGTTTGTTTGAGGACTTTATTGAAATAAAGGGTTTTCCAATAAGAGGTGTTATTTGGAAAAGTCCGCCATTTCGGTAGTTGTCACGTTTGAAGTTGTCACTTTTTGACATTTGACAAGTAGAAACTACGCCATTAATGAAAATGGAACGATAGACGCTTCAAGAACGCGTTGAAATTATTAAAATTCACTATAAGAATGGTGAAAATTTCGCAGAGACGGTTCTAACATTTTTGGGACGTCGTGAAGCACCTTGTCGGACCGCAATAAATAAATTGCGGAAAAAGTTTTTGGACCGTGTTATCTCTCGAAGAGGGATTACAATTGGCCAACGAGATCTTGTCATTTAACACCTTGCGACTTTCTTCCTTTGGGGCCACGTGAAAGAGAAGGTCTACGCCAATAGCCTAGCGTCGATTCAAGACTTCAAAGATGGAATTCGTGAGGCTATCGAGGGCATAGGGCAGCCACTTTGCGATTTGGTTATGTAAAATTCCATTAAAAAGATATGGTCCTGTAAACGTCGTCGTGGTGGTCATTTGCCTGATGTTATTTTCCACTATTAACGGCATAGCTTCTTCATTATAATGAAATAAACATTCGATCATTCATATTGAAAATAGCATTTTTCTTTGAATATCAAAATAACAGCTTTTATTGAAAAAACCTTTAGATAGATCCACCATCTAAGAAGGATTTTTGACATTGAGAATTCAGAATTGAAATCTTTCCAACTTCAACTTTATTTTCGAAGCTGATTTAAACAGAAATACTCCTGAGTTCGTTTGAGAACTTTTTTGAAATACCTGGAATAATTTCCATTTTATATTTTACTGGCGCACAAATTTTTTCACCACGACAAAACACAATTAAGTAATCAAAAGCTTGGGATCGAATGAACGTTCCATTTGTAGGAACTAAAATGCAAGGGAACTGAAGTAAATCTCGAATTCAACCAGTTAATTTTCACCACCCACGCATGTAAAAGCAATTCACACTCAATTCATTATGGTATTTTCCTTCGCGAAGTCGTACGCATTTTCCGAACTGTGTGTTTTTCGTGGCGTAAGAGAATATAAATGGGCCAATTGTAGTTGAAAATTCAAATTTCCCACACAATTGAATTTAGTTCATATTCCATTACTTACATTTTTGACATCTACTTAGTACTCTCTATTATGTATATAGTCCTTTCACTAAAGTTTGAGCGCATAGAAGGCGTTTGTTTATTTATCTGAAGTTGGCAGTATTTGCTGTCATAACGTGAAATGAAGTCAACGTTGCCGAATGTTCTCGGCCTCGTCCGACGAGCTTGCGAGTTATCAGAGAACTCTATGCAATATTGACAACATTGCG
This sequence comes from Propylea japonica, assembly GCA_013421045.1. Lineage (NCBI taxonomy): Eukaryota > Metazoa > Arthropoda > Insecta > Coleoptera > Coccinellidae > Propylea > Propylea japonica. The sequence goes on along the minus strand of JACDNR010000912.1, from coordinate 12,120 downwards.
TAACAATCTGACAGGAAAATAAACAACATAACCTAAAATTTTAATATTCACAGTGAAATATGCCAAATTTCCATGGCCAACCGGCATCTCAAACTTTCGTGGACGGACTATAGTTTTATTACTCAGTGTCAGTCAATTCGTCATCGCCTTCCAAAGGCTGTATCTTTGAATATTTATTCTATAGGCGTTACAGTTCACTGCGACCTCAAGGTCTTTTGTGTCCCCTTACAGAGTTCGGACCATACCCTCACAGCTCGCCCTCCAGTTCCAGAGATCTGATAAAGTGCAATTTTTGTGAACGCTTCAACGAGACTAGTTCCTCACTCTTATAAGTTTTTCGCCCAAGGCATTCTCTCCTTCGGCTCGCATTGCCAAAGCATTCCGCGACTAGGTGAGTGGGGGTTTCTTCTTCTTCCCCACAGAACCTACACTTGTCAGTGTCCGATAATTTCATCCTCAACGGGTGCTTCCTGAGGCAACAGTGTCACGTGAGGATAGCCTCATGGGATACCTTGTTAATCACTGGATGTAGAGGTGTGAGATACGTAATGACCTCAAGTGCCCTAGTTGGGCACGTTCCCATAGCTCCAGTGATGCACACACAGGCAAGCCTCTGTACTTTATCTTTCATCCTCAACGGGTGCTTCCTGAGGCAACAGTGTCACGTGAGAATTGAGAAAGCCAGTGTGGAGGTGTCATTGTTTTTACCAAAATCCAGATATCTTTTGGATATTGCTGTTTTTCAATAGAATAATCCATTCCTGGGAGATTCCGCTAGAGTTTTACCCTCTTGGCTTTCTCCTTCTCCAGAAACTCCTTCTTTTAGGTACATTTACCTATACCACAGAAGGGTTCTTGGCCAATGAGTGACATTCGTGAGCCCTCTTTGGTAAGTGTACTTCGTTTACTTTGAATCCCGAATGGCCGGGAACTCAGATTAAAAAGACCTTATTTTTCTTGCCTACCTCATTGAATCTCGCATTTATTTTCAGACACCCTGTATTACTGTTCGTCAAATGATACTGCGAAATTTCAATAATGGGTATTTACATACACAGTAAATAATTGGACTCATAAAGCTTATTATAGTTCATATCTAATTGGAGCAAATAAGGCCATTATGATACACGAAATATAACTTCTCTAATAAAGGAAACATCAAAGCCAGTTAAATTGATTCGTATGTAATGCCAGCCATTCCGCTCTGATTTTGGTATTTGAATATCCTTTCACTCGGTTTGCAAATAACATTATGCTTCTGAAACTTTCTCATTTACGAAGTTTTTCATTTGGTACATTTGGTTTTCGATGAAAAAATTTCGTAGAAATTCTTTTTTGCTGTTGACTCAATTCGAAGTTAATTTATTTTCTTCTCCCCATTTTAAAAAGAGGATTATATACATGGTGAAAATGCCAAATGGATCGAATTCATTATCTTTGTTACTGAAGATATATCAAAGCCCATGAAAGACATGTTCGACAAGCTTTTTTTGAATAATTTCCAGGATAAATCATGATCGTGCTGAGATTTTGCATTTATATATTTTTTAATCAATCTCAAGTTATATACAAGATTTTGAGGTAATAGCCCTATCGTTCCAGCTAAGAACAAGCGCTCAAATGCACCTGCTCAGGATTTTCTAGAAATTTTTTGTCTATGATTGGATTCTAATACATACAGGCAGATATCCAAATGAAAAATTATAAAAGTATATTATACAACGAGCATATAATGATAGCTATTATTCGCGAGATGAAGTTACAGCCATTATACGCGAGTAGCATAGTATACTTTATCCACGACTACTGAATATATTTCTTGAAGGTTTTAACATTTGGCGACCGCGACAAGACCCTTCTATGAAGCGTGGAAAAAGTCAAGTTGACATATGAGAAATTTTTGGAGAATTAGTTATTGTATATTTTCTAATAAAAAAAGCTTTAATTCATATAATGAAGGTAGATTTAGCCCTCGATTGACAAGGTATGCCCATATTTGTTAGTTCGAATACTTTAAAATACTGAAGAAATACCAATTTAGAGAATATTATATCGAAGTTAAATCTATGAAGCATCTGACGGCAGTGAATTATAATCTAATTTTTCCCTTGTGATTAATGGGTGTTATTAAGACCGAGCAAAGGGACGTACAATGGACGGATTTTACAATGGTCGTGGATAAATATTTTTTCCGTAGACCTCAAAATAAAAGGTGATTTGTATGTGTACGAAACTGAACATTAATGTCCAATTTTAATGTTCAATTTATGCTATTTTAATGTGCAATTGTCATGGGCAACTGAACACAAAGCATTCAGAAGTAATACGAGTAATGTCATAACTATAAAATGTATGTCTAGTGCAAAATAATAATGTATTTCAATCATTCATTCTCAATTCATAATGAGATCGACGGAAAAATCTTATAATAAACTTGTTTATTATTCTAGCTAATGGTTTCGAATTATTAACGCATAAGCGGAGCGCGTTGAAATATTTTTTCTTCAAAGCTGCCATTAATGAGTTGATTTAATAACTATTATATTATGTTTGTCTTGTTAATCTTTCATGTGGAATACGTAGTTTGAATTGGCGCGAGTGCTTCAAGTGAATTTATGACTGAGTTTCTAAAAGTTTCAGTTCTTTCACATTTTTTTTAGAGTCAGTGAAAAGCCTTTCAGATCTGTAAGAAGAAAACAATTCTACCCTATTCCAAACGCAATTACCGATAAAGTACAATCTTCATCGTTGAGTTTACTATTTCGTAGAATCTTATTAAATCTTTTATAGCCCCTATTGGACCCTACAAATCCGATTCAGCGATTGCCGAGCGAGGAAATAAAGTCATGAGCTAGGAAATCTCCCTTTCGCTCGAAATGCAGACATAAAGCGGTTTCTTTTCGTAAAGTTAATTAAAGTAATTACTTAATGACCGTAGCAACAGTTGCGTCACGATTTTCAGAAGAATAAAGACGTCTACTTCGTCAAGATAATTGCTTACTGTGCGGCACTTCCATTCTCAAACACTGGAAAAAATATTTGACGAAATACTCATGAATTTATACTCACTCACATTCAAATTTAATATTTATCGATATACAGATTTGGAAATTTACTTCGGAAAGATAGGTACGATATACAATGCATCAGACAGAGAATTTTTTCGTTCAGTTGTACAGATGTATAGTCGATAGATTTACTTACTGTAATTGACTGAATCCAGTTGTCCAATTGCAATAATGTAGTGGTGTCTCTTTCTTAACGTTAGGAGTGGCAATATGATAGGGACCTGCAGTACGTGCATCGAATTATTCAATGTGTCAGGCTGCCCGTAATACTCGATTCAAGTACAGTGGAACTTTCCTATAACGAACGTCTCTGTATAACGAATTTCGTACAAGACATTTCCCCTTGAATTCAAATTCCATGTTAAAAACACCTTTCACAACGAGGTAAATTCTCTCTATAACGAAATATTCAAAGAACATCACTCTTTGAATAGGTATTGGTAAGAAGGTATATGGGTGGGTTTTTGCCAAAAATTTTCCGGACGTACGTAATGAATCCCGACCTTAAACTAAATCATTATGGCTGACAGAGAGATCCTTCTGAAACAGTTTTAAATACACCCCTGGCTAACCATTACGGTTGTGTGGAAGTTGTGCGAAAATGTCGAAAAGGAAGTGCTTAAGTTTGAATGTTAAACTTAAATTTCTCAGTGAAATCACCTCGACATTGCCGACTATAGAAACAAATTTTCTGTATAACGAAATTTCTTTATACCGAATTTTTTTCGCGGATTTAGCGCTTTTGTTATAGGGAAGTTCCAACTTCATACTGAATGAATTCAGCCCCTCCCAACGATAAGAGAGAGACAAGACTACATTATATTGCAATTAGACAACGGGATTCAGTCAATTACAGTACGTGAATCTCTCCACTATACATCTGTACAACTGGACGGAAAAATTCTATGTCTGATGCATTGTATATCGTATCTTTTCGATGTGAATTTTCAAACCTGTATAAAAACACAAGGAGAAATGTGTCGTTCTGACATTCAGTTGAGAAGGAAATAAGAGTAAATAATATGACTTCCGTTATTACATACCTGTGAGTTATCGTTGTCGAGTATATCAAACATGGAAGGGCAAATATAAAGCTGGCTGTCCAGAAAATAACAATTGCTACAATAGATGAAATTTCAGACATCCTAGGTTGTAGAGGGTGTACTATGGCCAGATATCTGAAAGAAAACATCGTTATTATTCAGTTGAATAAACTACATATACATTCTGAGCGCTCTTTCTACATAAACCAGTGCTATATCGTTTAAGAAGAACCCTCTTCAACTCGTAGACAAAGTCATTTCCCTTCAATATTGACATTTAAACAGCGTCTTTATGCAAATTGTGCAATTGCACCAATAGGACTCAATTTACCTATTTATTGCCCGATGATATTTCTGAAGAATTCATACTCCTTTCAATAAATTTTATTTTCAAGACAAATTCATGTAGAATTGCCCATATCATCAAGATATAATAGAGAAGAGACGCTATGACTTACAATTGAGTAAGAAAAATAGTAACACTGGGCGGGGCTAAGTCGGGGACTAATATGGCGGAAAGTTCAGGGTTGAATTTTGGCCAGTTTTTTCTGTTTACAAATTTCACCCAAAAAATACGACGTGTTGGGTTCAACTAAGGTCAATTGAACATCAAATAAACAATTTTTCTTCAGCCGATAATATACAAATATAAAAAGATATCATATAACCAAGACAGACTAGCAAAATTTTCGAATGCGGATCTGTTCAGTACTCATCGATACCTGTGATATGTTTTTCCTCGAATTTTCTTCTTATCTGTCTCTTCTCTGCTTGAAGAAAGCCTTACAGTGCACGATACCATTTTATTGTATATTATTGATCAGAAAAAATCCCAATTTAACTAGAAACAGGCGCAAGAATCACAATTCCTCCAGAAAATTCAACGATTGTCAAATTTGACGTTAGGTGGTTGTAATATGGCGCATCTGATACCACGTTTATTTCAATGATGGCAACTCCATACTATCTTATCTCTATGGCCCATATCGACATCTGAAAAACTGACTGAATGAAAACGAAAATTTACTCTAGCGTTGTAAATCCGGCTTTAATATTTCTTTCTCTTTCTAGGCTCAAGGAGATACAATTAGAAGTAACTCACACCAGTTTCATGAGCGCTCCCTCCAATTATATTGTATGAATAAAATAAATTTGCGTTGAATATCTCTACTGTGCTATCCTGAATAAGAATGGCTTCGAAAAGCCGTATCTATCTTGTTCTCCGAATAATTTGAATAATTGTTTTAGTTAAAGCAATCCGTGTCCCTTCAAACGGAACACAGCGAAGATTCTAACTTGTAATTGCTAAAATGACGGAGTCTAAGGAACAATAGAACATTTGGTTCAAAACTGTTCGATTTATAAATGTAAATATGGTTTTGAAGTTAGTCGTTGTTTGATTTTAATTTGAGACGGATCTTCTGTATTGAACTGCCTTGTAAATGTATATATACATATTCCGTCAAGCAAAACAATAATTAATAACAACAATAGTTTATTACATCGGTATATATGTGAAGATCACTTAGACTTTTTGTTATTTCTTTGTTTATATGAAATAAAATTGTCTAAACCTTCTTATTTCTCTGTTATTTTTAGTATGAATGTCTCAATGACCCATATAATGAGAATGTATGAGTGAGAGAAAGCAGTATGATATCAAAACCAAAATTGATGCAAAAGTGAGATGAAATTATGTCAATGACTATTATACTGGGTGTCAATTACTATCGAAGTATATCGATGACTATCAAATATGTAATTTCGACGAAATTGGTGTATCCTCGAATATTCAATCGATATTTATTGAAAGTTTGAAGGTAATACCAAAAAAGCAACATTCAACTATAGTTGCATAATAATAACCATGGTGTTACGGTGAAAAAAGGAACCGAATTTGCCTACTGAAAGTATCATTGCCCTTAGGGTGTCAATCAATATGGTTTTCACCCTACGCCAAAAATTCTGAGATACAGCTATAGTTAATAGTCATTACGTGATTTCTGATTATTTCATATAATCTGTTGAACCTTGGTCTGGTTCACTTCAGGGCGAATTAATGCCGCAACCCTTCTTAAATTATAAGCCCCTAGAGGGTCAAGTTTGGGAAACGCTGAGGCTTCTTGAAAGCTCCTATTCACCTTTCGAGGAATGTAGCTTCAAGATATCTTGACGCCACATCTTCTTGAGTACGGATTTGAGTCGAAGAGGTGCAGATTACTCCTGAAGTCCTTCCTTCGAAAGTGTATAATTCTTATAGAGAAAATTTCAAGAGAGCTAGAAGCTTTTACGCACTTTTCCATATTGGAAAATTTATACATCAGATGATGTAGAGTTCCCTTACTTACAAATATGAGTGGAAATATCTTTTTGAATCGAGGGCCAAATCTACTTCAAATAACAAAATATACAATGAGAAGTTCTTCAACAAAGAAGTCATATGTCAACTTTACTTTTTCAACACTAGTAGGAGAAGGAACATATTGGGGCGCCAAATCTTAAAAACTTCAGGAAAACGACGAGGAATGGACAAAGCTGGGTTTTCTTCAACATTTCGGCAACAGCAGCAATATTCTCGGCTATTCTTGAGCGACGTGCTTGAGTTTTATTCTTCACATCACCAACTTGTCCCAACAGCTCGAATTTTTCCGCCACTTTCTTTATTGAATGTTCGAGTTTTACGAACCGTCTCTGCCAAATTTTCACTAATTTTACAGTGAATTTGTTTTATTTCAATGCGTTTTTGAAGCGTTTATTTTTATTTTTATAGTGTATTTTAATAATTTCAATGCGTTCTTGAAGCGTGTATCGTTCCATTTTTATTAATGGCGTAGTTTTTACTTGTCAAATGTCAAAAAATGACAGCTTCAAACGTGACATCTCTCGAAATAGCGGGCTATTCAAAATAACACCTCATATTGGAAAACTCTTTACTACTTATTGTCTTTTTTCCTTGAATTAATTCAGTTCAATTAAAATACCTATCAATTCATTTACTCATAATAAATAGTCACCTGAAAAAAATAATGTCACCCTAGAAATATGAAGGAAATTGATCAGGAAGTAACATTCAAAAACATTCGTAGAAAACCTTTTCTGTTGTGAATAAATTTTGAGGGAAAACATTTTCATAGGAATATTTTAAGGAAACGAAGAAAAAATTAATTTCAATTGAAAAAAGAGTTTCTTTCCTACCAAGAACTCTGCATTAAATTCACTATTATCATTAAATTAACGCTGAATATCGCAGGTACCTGATAATAACGCAGTTTTGTTATAATTTGTGAATCAAGAAAGTTGTTAGCCATTGTTCTGTATAGCTTTTTCCTTTTTTTTCCTCGCCAAACTTCCGAGAATTATCTAGAAATATTTCGAAAAGTTAATGAAGGTGGAAACTTGAACCAAGAAGATATAACAAATTAATTCCTATCTGTCGGGAAAGATTCAGTGAAGAACTTCTTAATCTCAGTGTATTCAGCTGAGCTACCAGGTCGTTTTCTTTCTCTTTCCGAAGTATTTTCAAGTAATTCATCTACCCCTTTATTCCTTAGAATTTCTCTCAGACGCTTCAACTGATCCGTATAAGTTTAAAACCAATATTCAGCATTAATTATTGTCAATCTATAGGGTGTTTCGAATAGCGCGGTTTTTTAAAGAATAACCATTGCCGAAAATGGCAATAAAATATATAAAAATTGCAAAATGGTGAATGCGCTAGCACCAGGCGACGCTGGATTCAAAACAAATTATTATTATCATTAGTTTTTAGATACTTTTCCATATGACTTTCATATGCATTTTTTCACAGTATATTGCAGCACATGCAGAATTCTCATAGTAGCTTTTTGCGATAGCCATAGTGTTAACAGAACCATGAAAAATTTAATCTTTATATTTCCTAACAAGATATTCGATTAGGATGAAATATATTTTGTAGATGAGACTGATATCCTGAATGTTCATGCAAAATTTCAGGAGAATTGCATGACCATTTTTCAACAAAATATTCCCATCTGTCGTTAAAGTTTCAGTGGATAACTTTTTAATCTCAGTGTATTCAGCTCTCTGGTCGTTTTAATTCTTCTTTCCGAAGTATTTTCAAGTAACACCTACCTATTATGATTTTAAATCTAGAAGGTGTTTCGAATTGCGCGTTTTTTTTTCAGTATAACCATCGCCGGAAAGAAATATATACAATTGCAAAATGGCGAATGCGCCAGTACCGTTCTAAACAGGTTTAAAAAATCGAAACAATTATAATGAGCTTTTGACGATTCATTGAAATGTATTTGTATTGAGATTCGCCCTTTTATAACCATTGCCGAAAATACACTCACCGGCAAAATAATCGATCCACTAAAAAAATCGATAAAGTTTGTTAATTCATAAATATGTTAATTCGAATCCGATTCGAATGAACTTTTTTCCTCAATTGTAGGTATGTTAATTGTTAATGAACAACCACTTTTGAATTTCAAGAATATTTGGCGTACGTCATTTTATACAGGGTGAAACAAAATCTGTTTTTTCACCCTAACTTTAGAACCCATCTTGGTGTTTTCCAGTTGTACTACCGAGTGATTTCTCATTCCATACTCGAGACACATCTTTTCTTGATAATTTAGGTCTTTATTCATAACAATAGCTCAGTTTTGTTAAAGATACGGGGTATTCAGTGAAACATTGAATTTCGCTAAGGCTACAACAGTACTTCAACAGATTCAACCTAAAATTCTGAACTAATGAAAATAAACTGAAAACTAAGTCATGAACATAACGTGTTTTCCGCCCAGACGCGGATAACAGGTACAATTCGTCTCGGCATGTCGTCATTAAGGTTTTGAATCAATAAGAGCATCACTGAGCTGCTTCAAATTTTCAGGAGTTGGCATGCGAGATCGATTTTTCCTGCCAAGAGCATCCAAACATGCTCAATTGGGTTCAAATCTGGGCTTAGAGCAGGCCAGTTGAATTCTTGGATATCAACTCTGCTAAATACTCCCTGGCAATCCTAGCCACATGCGGTTGATGCGGTCGGACATTATAAAGCATACGGTGCATACGGAACAATATATCGTGCTAAAGCTCCTCTTGTTTTATGATTTTACTTAGTTTTCAGTTTATTTTCATAACGTTCGGGTTAAGGTTAAATCTGTGGAATTACTTTTATAGCCATAGCGAAATTGTGGAGTTTAATGTTGCTCTGAAAACCCTGTATCTTTAGAAAAAAATGAGCTATTGTTATGAATGAAGAATTAAATTGTCGAGTGAAGATTTGTCTCAATGATAAAATGAGAAATCAAACAGTGGAACAAATGCAACAAACCAAAAGTGGTTCTAAAGTTAGAGTAAAAAAACAGATTTTGTTTCACCCTGTATAAAATGACGTACGCCGAGTTTTCTTTAAACTGGTGATTGATTCAAGATGAACTTACCTACAATTGAAAAAAAGTCATTTGAAGCGGACTTGAAATAACATATTTATGGATGAACAAACTTCACGGATTTTTCTGCCGGTGAGTACAATTGCAAAATGGCGAATGCGCTAGTACCGGGCGAAGTAGAAATATAATGAGCTTTTGACTAGTTTTTGGATACTTTCTTTCCTCAATTATGTCAAAATTTTATTGAAAATTTCAACAAAAGAGTGGACGTCTGTAGATCTGCAAGAGGAGGCCATTTGGCAGATATTGTTCTTCCTAAATAAATGTTACAACGGATACTTCAATCCCCAATAAAAAGTTTTAAAAGAAGAATGCTAAGTATATGTTTTATTTATTCTTAAAAAAACATCCCTTTCAACAGACTCATTCCTATCTGTTGTGTAAGATTCAAGGGGAACTTCTTAATCTCAGTGTATTCAACTGAGCTATCTGCTAGCTTCATTTCTTCTGCCCTAATTTCCAAAGTATTTTCAAGTAACACTTTCCTATTATTCCTTTGAATTCCGTTAAGGCGCTCCACCTGATCCGTATAAGTTATTCTGAATAATGGCGTTGTGGCGTTGATTTACTGAGCACATCTTTCTCCTGAAGATGCCTACTTTCTAATCGGGAAGGGATAGAACTATTACACCCCTTCTGAATTTCAACAATTTCGGGAGAATGCCGCAGATTTCTAATCAGAAGGAGGGTGAACGAAGTGTTTTTGGCCTTTTTGCGAAAGAATCTCGAAACTGGAACAGAAGGGTTCTTCAGAAATGTTTGTCGTTGGGTATATTGTTCTGGAAGTTTACACACAGGGTGTTTTTTAATGAGTATCCTCACTTGAACTACTAATACGTGTCAATGAATGATATTTGATGCTTGAAAAAAAATCTTCGAAATATTTAGAGGCGAACAATGGATGGCGTTAACTGTAATCCTCTATTTTCGAGCTCTCGTTCTACCGATGAAGAATTCGTGGTCAAACTCGAAATGCTTTAGCTCGATAACTCTCGAAAAGATGGTCCTAGAGACTTGGAATTTTCAGGGTGAGTTAGGTTCCCAAATGCCTCAGATGAGTTCATTAACCAGCCAAATTGTACAGGGTGTTCCATAAACTATGATCATTCAAAACTTTTGTTCCTTAATATCTCAGATTAAACGATTTTCTTATTTTATTTTTAAATGTGTATATCGGTCACGTTAAGCCTCAATTATATTTTCTTTGAGTTGTATAGGTTATCCTCAACTCTTATTTTATAAATAATAATAATAAGCCTCATGCAAAATTTTGTGGCCATAGTAAATTCAATTGGAATGTTTAAAAGAACAAAAGAATAAACTTCATATTTCCATAAAAAGATATCCAATTCGAGTGAAATTTCTTTTGGAAATGAATACTGATAAACTGAATTTTCATACAAAATTTTGTGGCCATGTTGTAAACAGAACCATAGGACATTCAATTGAAATATTGAAAAAAGCCATAGAATAATTCTTTTTGAATTTTTTATTTTTACATATTTTATATTTTTTTTATAATTTTCAGAATATTATTCTGATAAACCCTGTATAAGAAATAGCGAAACAAGCTCTGTTCGATGTAGAGTTGTTTACGTGAACTACTTCAGGTTGAGTAATCGTTATACCAACACTGAAGGAAAACATGATGACGTTACATAATATTGTGGGTAGGTATATACATAGATCATTAGTTTGTTTACCATACATCGTTATTCCAATAATATCCACCTCAATAAAAGCTTTATACATAACTAATTCATTGAATCGAACCCTATTTTCTGGTATTGCCTTTATGATTTTCTGCTTGTCATTCTGTATTATTAGAAAACTTCTCACTTCGAGTGAAAATAGGCTGAGGTTGAAACCAACCACGAAAATCTAATCGCAATATCTAACAAAAATTCCAATATTCTCCTGAAAAAACTTTCGATTGAAATGAACTCGAGTTTAAGAATGTAAAATTGCGAACTGATTGACAATGCAAAATTTCAAAAAGGTTGTGGCATCCTAAACATAGAATTTTAATAATTTTTGTTGTCGATTTTTACGTATGTTTTCAATTTTTTGAATAATTTCCAATCGTGCTGAGATTTTGCATACATACAGACTTGGAAATTCACATCTGAAACATACGATATACAATGCATCAGACAGAGAGTTTTTCCTCCAGTTGCACAGATGAATAGTCGAGATAATCACGTGCTTAAACTGAATGAATTCCGTTGACTTATTGCAATAACCTAGTCTTGTCTCTCTCTTATCGCAGTATAGTAGGGAACGTGTAGTACACGTATAGAATTATTTAATTTGTCAGGCTGTCCGTAATACTCGATTCAAGTATTTACTGTTGCCTACCATACTAAATGAAGTATGCTCCTCCCAACGATAAGAGATAGACAAGACTAGAATATGGCAATAAGACAACGGAATTCAGTGTGTTACAGCACGTGATTGTCTTGACTATTCATCTGTGCAACTGGAGGGAAGAATTCTCTCTCTGATTCATTGTATATCGTATATTTTAGATGTGAATTTTCAAACCTGTATATGTATTCAGTATCA
>JACDNR010000911.1:0-34971 GCA_013421045.1 Propylea japonica | reverse complement strand
ATCCAAACATGCCATCAGTCATTACTTTCCTAACCTTTAACAACATATATTCGCTCTAAAAATCCAACCCTTCGACACCGGAGAGGAATCAGATGAATCAGTCTGTACAGGATGGTCCAGATATGATCCTTCCAATTGTCTGGAAGGACCTTAAGTTCGCGCGCGCACTGTTGCCAATTGCCCAATTTCTGCAGCACAACGTTTGTGCGTTCTACCCCCTAGAAGACATTCATTGAAGAGTGAGTTCTTCCAACGTGGTCGGCATTTGTGAAAAGTTTGTCGGGTGTCGGTGTCAAAATGACGGCAAACTCCGTTGACGATGAGACGAAAAAAGATGACGAGATCACGCTCAAGCCAAAAATGACACTTGTGAATGGAATAACTGTGATAGTAGGTTCGATTATAGGATCCGGGATTTTCGTAAGCCCTACCGGCGTTTTGAAGGAAACCGGTAGTGTGAATGTAGCTCTGATAGTATGGATAATATCTGGATTGTTTCCCATGGTGAGTGATTTTTTTATCAATCAATCACCTAGCGAAGCGTATGGGATATCCTGTCGACCTACATCATGGTAATATTTTCGTGAATGAATTGCATCATCCACTTTAATTGGGTTAACCGTGCATCTTCTGTAATATGCTTTCCGCAACATTATTCTGATTGAAATATTAGGAAATAATGCAATATTAGACAAATCGTGTGTTGGTATACAATTAAAAATTATCAACAAACGCGTGTAAACAATCGAGCGTAACTTGGATATTGTTGTCTTGGTATCACAGGAAAAGCGTTTTCGGAAAAACGAATAATTTGAAGGAGGAAATATTTTACCTATGGAACTGACAGAGGAAAATCTTTCGAATGAAAAAAATTGCTCAGTATTGTAACTATAAAATGTGTTATGTCAAGAAGAGAGGAAAAGGAGTAAGTGACATCTATGAAGAAAAATCACTTTTTTCATTGAAAATCATCAGAACCGAAATAATATTAATATTTCCACTTTTAGTAGATGATAGAAAGAAATTGCCTTACTTATCCATAGGAAAACGTGAAGTTATAAATAAATCGTCAAATTGATATCCAAGTCTTCTTAATTAATTCAGTCGACTTGTGCTTTTAGCGCGAAGTTTTGCGGTAGTTTTTGATATCTTCCATTTTTCATTTTTTTTGAGGTGCTTAATCCAAATCTGAGGTTTGCTTACAAATTTCGTACGAAACAAAGAAGTAATACAAAAAAAAATGAAATCTCATTCTTGTAAGTTTTTTGCCTATTACTCGTGAAAAACGTTTCTATTGAAAATGAAAAAACAGGAAATTTCCTACAAAAAAAAATTCACTATAATCGGATATCTTGTTATGGAAATATAAAGATTCTTCTTTTTTCAATATTCCAATTAATTTTCTATGGTTCTGTTCACCTATGGTCACAAAATTTTTGCATAAGGCTTATTATGAGCCATCTTGCATTTGGTCGAAACATTTCATTTCGATTTGTGTCGTTTTGTTTGAGATATTGAGGAACAAAACTTTTGAATTGCCATGTTTTATGAAACATACAATTTGGCTATTCAAAATCTTTGTTCCTCAGTATCTCAGACAAAACGAAACCCAAGATTTTATTTACACTCATTTTGAATGAAAAGGTTTTCACGAAAAATGTAAATTTTCGAGTAATAAGCAAAAAACTGAACATGGCAATACAAAGATTCACAAGTCGTAGAAATTTACTCTGATTGTGGAACGAACTTCATTGGAACGGATAGGGAACTGAAACAACAATTAAAAAATGTAGACCATCAGAAAATACAGCAGTCCCCTCATTTATATGGGGGAAGGAATCAAGTGGATTTTTAATCCACCGCGCGCACCTCACATGGGAGGTTGCTGGGAAAGTTTAATCAAATCTGTAAAAAAAAGCGCCTGAATGCCAATTTAAATTCACAGTATCCGAAAGATGAAATACTCCAAACGCTTCTGACTTATGATGTTTTTTCTACTTGAGCTTTGTGAGCTTGCTGTTGGTCTTGACATTTCTTTTCTAATCGAAGAGCATTTTCGCTCAGCTTCTTTTGTACATCTAAAGATCCTTCTGATTTTGTAAGTATTCTTCTCGTAATTTTGTTCTTGATTTTGAAGATTTTTACTGTTTTTCGTCTTCTGGGATTTATCGTCCTCTATATCGTTTTTTTCTTGAGTTTCGGATGGCAACGTCGGTCGGATTGCCTTCCATCCGAACTGAGAAAATCGAATTGGAGCTTATCCTTCATTTTTTTTCTTTCGTCCCGCCTTAAATTGTCCATAATCGGGTTTCGGCACCAAAAGTTCTGTTCGTCAAGAACGAGTCGATAAATCAAATAAGATCTGGTCTCAACATTCAATATATTCCTTTTTTAGAAAACTGACAAATCTATCAACTCTAAAACAATTACTGACAATAACTCATTTGATTTTCTCTCAAAAATTAATTGCTGTCATCGGTATCTCGGATCCTAAAACTTTGAGGATTCTCCACAACAATAGTATTGAACATTTTCCACAAAATTCCAACTCGATCGAATGGAAAAATTCTTAATTATTCTAAAAAAGGATTATATAGAAAATACAGTGAAACTTCCCTATAACGAACTCCGTATAACGAATTTTCTGTATAACGAATTTCGTACAAGACCTCGAATCTAACTTCCATGTTAAAACCTCTCTAAAACGAAGAAAGTTCTCTCCATAACGAAATATTCAAAGATCATTACTTTTTGAATGGGTATTGTTATTGATTTGCTGTTACAACAAGGTACTGCTCGACCCCCTTTTCCTATTCAATAATGAGAGCTGTTAGAGGTTGCGGATAGAGGAGTAGTGATATGAAATCATTTGAACACCCATATTTGTCCTCTTTTCAACAAAATTTGAAATGTCCGAGCGATATTGAGCCACTCTGTATAGTGAAAAGCGATGAAAAAAATATACACTTATTCAGGAAATTGAATTGCCTTTCAACAAGGTGCAGCTCGTAGTGATCTTTTGAACACCCTCATTTGTTCCCCTTTCAATAAAATTTGACATGTCCGAGCGTTTTTTCGTTAATCCATCACAAAGCTCAAATTCGGAGTGGAAAATTATGGATGGCCCACCCTGTATGAACGCAAAATCTCAGCACGA
The DNA here is from genome assembly GCA_013421045.1 of Propylea japonica. Classification (NCBI taxonomy): domain Eukaryota; kingdom Metazoa; phylum Arthropoda; class Insecta; order Coleoptera; family Coccinellidae; genus Propylea; species Propylea japonica. Next base: position 31,814 of record JACDNR010000911.1, on the reverse strand, counting down.
TTGGAATTATATTCTAATTTCAAATCTTTTTGAAACTTTGCATAATCATTCACTTTGCCGATCACATCTTCAAACTCGATTTCATTCAAATCGCAAGTTTTTCATGGAATATTATAATTTTTTTTATATAATTATAGACTTTTCTATGGCTGTATCGCAACTCAAACAAATATTTGAGTACTGCTTTCAATTAGTATTTAACATTTTACTACAAAATTCCAACTCGATCGAATGGAAAAATTCTGAATATTCGAAAAAGAAGATTATTTAAAAAATAAATAATTTTATGGTTCACATTATATGATCCTCTTTAAATTTTGTATAAATTTTCAGCATAAGAATCTTCAATCTCAATATAAATACGTATAAGAATTTTTTTTCAATATTTGATCGAATCTTTTATGCCCACAAAATTTCGTATGAAATATTGAGGAACATAAATTTTGAATGGCCATTTTTTATGGAAACACCCTGTACGATTTGAATGGTAATAAACTTAACCGAGGCATTTGGGTCCCGAACTCATCATGAAATTTTCAAGTCTCCTGACACAACCCCTTCAAAAGTTATTGTGCTAACGGCTGGACGGCCGGAAGGACGACCCCACGACATAATTGAATTCGACCACGAATTGTTGAGGAACAAATATTTTGAATGGCCATATTTTTATGGAACACCCTGTATGATTTTGCTCTTTAACGAACTCAACCCAGGCTTTTAGGTAGAGAATCTATCCTGATAATTTCAAGTCTCTAGGACACCCTTTCGAGAGTTATCGTGTTTACGGACGGTAGTCCCCTCGAACAGAATTAAATTTGACCACAAATTCATCATCAGTGAACCGAATCTTATTGTTTGAGACAATTTTCGGTTCAAAATTCGAAAATTACAGACATTCGGACATAACGAGCGCTCAAAGTTACAGACCTATCGTTGATTGAAAATTTCACATGGAAATTCTCGCACTTTATCATTTTTGTAGTCTCTGTCAAAGTTGCTACCGAGATTTACACTCTTATGCAATGATGTGATCTATTGAGGAAAGACTTATACCTACAGATATTGTAAAATAGAAAATATAAATATAAATTTACGTTGTTTGTGAGACTACCCTTCTCTTGAGTATTGTTTATTTTTTCTGCATTCTGGAGCAGAAGATATGCAGATCAAATAACCTTCAGAGCCTCAGTATTGATCAACTCGTCGAGAGAGGCTATGACATGGTCGGTGCATAATTTCCTCGCTCATTTCCTCATCTCACAATAAGTTAATAGAAGTAGGTGTCGAAGTTATAATTCAGTTTTCCGGCAGAATAAATGGAGCAATAAGAATTCCTTTTACATTTCATTGTGGAGTCGGGACAGCATTGAAGACTTAATTGAATGAATGAGGCCTTGAACTTCCAAGGAAATTATAGGGCTTTGTATAATAGTGAGTAAGAGTGGATTGAATATATGTCGTGATTACATTTCCCATGGTATTCCAGAGGTATTCGATTTCATCATCATCCAATTTGATTCATTAAGAAGGGTCTCTCACGACCCCGAAAAACATACTTGACACACCTTAGTTCTTATATGACCTAACTTATAGGTATACAATGAAAGGTTTAGTATTTGAAAACTGGAAAAACTACACTCACCGGCAAAAAAATCGATCCATTGAAAAAGTCGATGAAGTTTGTTGATTCATAAATATGTTATTTCAAGTCCGATTCGATTGATTTTTTTTTCAATTGTGAGTTTGGTCATCCTTAACCAATCACCAGTTTTGAATTGCAAGAAAACTCGGCGTAGGTCATTTTATACAGGGTGAAACAAAATTTGTTTTTCCACCCTAACTTTAGAAACACCCCTGGTGTGTTCCAGTTGTTTCACAGTGTGATTTCTTATTTCATCATCAAGACACATCTCTCTAGACAATTTAATTCTCCATTCAATAAAAGAATCGTTTTATTTCCATAACAAGATATCCGATTCGAGTGAAATTTACTTTTGAATGGAAATTGATACACTGAATGTTCATGCATAATCAGAATCATAAAATAAATTTTTTCATTTTAATTTTCTGAATAATTTCCAGAATTTAATTCCGATAGATTTTGCTAATATATTTAGCATGATCTGAATTCCAATACAAATTTTTGAGGTTATTGCATTATTACAACACCAAAGAACGAGCGCTCAAAAGCACCTACTCAGGGCTTTTCTCAATTTTTTGTATACGAAACGCTTCATTGCTTGTTTTACTTCTTTATCTGTATTCAACGGCTACTCGAATTGTGGAAGTGAGTGGAGAGCTACAACCTGAAAAACCTATTGCTAATGGAATCAGTTAATTGCTTAAATCGGTTGAAAAACTTCATCACGGTTTAACGGTTTTCTTTTATCTGTATTCACCAGATCATGTAAGAGAAGGGGGTGTAGGAAATGACACAGTTGGGGTAAAATAACAAACCCTTGTTTTCCCTCAACCGACGTACGGCGGAGATAAAAAACGAACGAATATACTGTTGTGAATCGTGTTCTGAGATATTTTAGTCAAAATTCAGTAGGTACTAATTGGTCTATTTCCATTGCATAATACAGGGTGGCCGGACGGTTGACGTCCAAAAGTAAAAAACAGGTCCCTCGTCTCATGGGGTATTCGAATCACCCCCATGTATGTTATGCGATATTTCACGGTTTCCGAGTTATGTTATATTTTTGGAACTTTTGAGAATTTTCAAATTGACCATAATAAAAAAGATATTTAAAAAGTACAAGGTTTCTGATATATTTTTTTGAAGATAAATCGCCATAAAATGTTCTTTTACATAAAATAACCAGCATCGTAAATTTGATAAAAATTATAGAAATGTTGGTCTCAAGTGAAAAAGTTACGTATTTTGGATCATGATCTAAATTTTCAAATTTAAATTAAAAATGTAAACAGGCTACTTTATGGTTTCTCACTAGGCTTAAAAAACTCGCGCTCAACACTCAGCTTTCAGAATCATTAATAAAAAATGGTACTCAACAGTCTACTTTTGCTAGAATTAGCCTCCAAAGTCAGCGAGGTGGAAAAAATCAAAGAACTAGACGTTTACTCAAAAATTATTTTTTGCCATTTTAAGATTTTTCTGATCAAGTTTCGAATATGTAACAATGGTTGGTCTATCTCTCTTATTCTGAGCACCACAGAGTTTCAAATTTTAAGTGTCACTCTTTAAGTGGCGGGCTGCGATTACTCAAAATGCCTTTTTTTCTAAACAACATGAGACAACGATATAAACTATGTGTATTGAATGAAGGTGGTCATTTCGAGCAATTTAGTTAGTTGATGTTTTTCATACCATACTACCATAGTTTACTATTTTTTATTGGTTAAATAATTCATTTTGAAAAAATAATTTCAAGTAAATTGTTTGAATATAAAGAAGTAGTTATTTCACATATTTTTTATTCGGTATCATCACATATTTTTTATTCGGTATCATCATTTCAAATTCGAAACTCTGAAAATTGAAGAGACACACCTACCTACGCATACAATATTCAGATCATCAGGAGGAAGTCGTCCATCAAAAGATGGAAGAATATACAGGACAAGGTGTCCCATTTGAAAAAATGTAGTTGCATTCAATATGTTATTCTCCTGTATATATTCCAATTGACGTTATGATAACTCCAAAAGTGGGCATTTTCAGTAAACGCAACTGCAACTTGAAAATTATTATTACAGACAAGGGCGTAGCCAGGGGGGGGGCGTTTTTGGGGGTCAAACCCCCCCCGAAATGTTTCAAGAGTTTATTTTTCATTCAATACTTGCTACGAAAGCGACCCTCACAATTCCCGGCACCTACAAAGTCAATTGCCAAAATGTCAAACCCCCCCCCCGAAATTAATTCCTGGCTACGCCCTTGATTACAGAGCTTGCTAGGTGGTTCTTAAAATTCGAAACTCTGTGGTACTCACAAAGAAATAGACCAACATATGTTACATATTCGGAATCGGGGGAAAAAGAGATAGCCAAATATGGAAAATTATAAGGGTGTTCCATTTGAAAAAAGAAAGTTTCCATCAATATGCTGGCTACCCTGATATATTCCATTATGTGAATTCATATTGTAGAACCTCAGCCGATTTCGTGAAATTTTTTTGAAACATTTTTCTGTATCTTTTTTAGTAACAAAGTTAGGGGGGGGTCAAATTATAGTGATAAACCCTGTAGGACCTAGTAGGTTCCTGGGAATGTTCATTTGAGACATCTAGCGAATAACTTTCCTGGTATCATTCTCTGAAGAAACAAAAGGTAGACAATCAACCTACATTCGATCTTATATTTCAACCACAAGCATTCATTTCTTTTAATCGATTTTAATAGGAATTATTCCGTGGCTTTGATGACGCAATTAGAACTCAAATTGAGTAAAAGAAATGATTCAAGACAAAACCAAATCCTTTAATCGAAGGTTTAGAATGATACAGAAGAACTGATTGCATTCCAATGCGAATATGCCTTGTAACATGCGGTTTGTATGTAGCGTTTTTTGTAGCTGTATTTTCTGCTGCACAAATTCACAATGAAATTGAAAGTAATGAATGTAATCGTGTTGTAATGATAAGGCTGAGTGTTAGTTGACATGATAGCGGAAATTTATGTTTTATTTTCTTGTTGTTTGCATTTTTCTTTTTTTTTGTCATTTCCTCCTCATTTTAAGATCTGAACTTCTCATAGAAAAGTGGTGGATTCCATGAGAGGAAGATAAGTCGATCAATTGCTCATAGGTACATACTTTGTCGATGCCAACATAAATTGCATATTTTTCTGTATCACGATGAATTTGTACAGGGTGACCAGATTCGTGATCCCTTAACTACAACTTTGTAACTCTATGGGATAAAGAAAATGAATGGCTCATTGCGGTCATATTTTTCTTGAAAAACTCATTTTGTCAACAACAGCATTGCTCTTTCGTCTTATTTTCGATTTATAAGCCAATTGGACATTTGGTCAATTTCTACTCTGGTCATTATCTCCGTTCCTCTTTGCGCTGAGACTTAGAACAAAAGCATTATAAAGACACTTTTTTGATAAGAATTCAGTGGACTCATCTGATTTGGCTGAGGGTTTTTTCTCTTCTTGATTATAACATGAACTCTTGTGTTTTTTCTTATGGAAACAATAATTTATCTCTAAGTACTTGAAAATAATATATAACATGTCCAATATCGCTTAGGGCGCAAGGGTTCACTCAGGCCTCCCAAAATGTTTTTGGTCTTCTCGAAAATTGTATCATGTTATACTTATGGAACGAGAAAAAACGGTGATTATTTTTAATATATTGCTGATTTTACCTACGCAGTTGAAATTTCATGATATATGCCGAACAGTTCATGAGGTGTAAATTTTTTTCAGTTTTCCCTTCCAATGATGTTATATCTCTAGAACCATCGAACCGATGTGACTCATAAACGAACTAATCGTAGATATCTCAAACACATAGTACGTGAAGTTCTAATTCCGCACAGTCTTCAAATCAGCAGTGGACTGTTAAAAATGGGGGCCAATTCACATTATGATCCACTATTAATCATAAGGTAATTTCACATTATGTAGCATGTGAAATGGGATTTTTATGTGATTTCTTGTAATTTTCCGGAAAATTACAGAAATTTGCAAGAGTTAACTGGGGTTCACAAGAGTTTCCAGAATATCAAAAGAATTCACAAAACTTGTCCATGTTTTAACAGAAAATTACAAATTTTTACAATAACTCACAGAGGATTGGGAAATTCGCCCAATTCGTTTTAGTATCAGAGCGCCTGCGCCTTGCGTTTGCGTAATACCTATAGTTGAACCCTGCGTCCTGCAGTTCGCGTTCGCTTCATTTCAACTTCATATCTTACTATACTGTGTTATTTGGTCTGGTCAAACCAATTGCCAAAATCTCTTGTTTAAGTGTACCAGTTTCAGTGATTTCTAATTGTAATTTTTATTGGATTGTGGTCATCAAAGAGGTAGGTACCTTAATGTACGCTTTTAATTATTGTTCCTTCAACTTTGTAACCATAGAAATTATGATAAACACACTGTTACCTTGAGGTTGGGTTAGGAGAGAATCACGTTTTTTGTTCATAACTCTGAGACTTGATTTTATTTTATTCTTTTGAGAAAATTGTGATTCTTTGCCAAGTTCGAAATATTTTACGGAAAACTCTAGAGGATCAAAATAGTTTTTGCGATAGATGTTCTTGTTGGTATTTTACATTTCGAAAAAGATGTTGATTCATGATATCACTGCATATTTTAAAATAAATCATATATATTCGTGAAATTCATGTGATTCTGTTTTTTTTCTCAATATGTGGATACTTCATTTTATCTTTCACCCTGTTTTTTCTCTTGTATGAAATAAATGAAGAATAAAAAATACATTAATTTTATCATTTCTAAAAGAAGATATCTTTATTTCAGACAACGAATATACAACGAGTATTCTATTACACTATTACAGGACTAATACTATTTGGTACATTCACTGAAGTCTTCAACCTAAGGTACCCAAAGGGTTTTTCCTGAACTCCAACTTGATAGAAAAGCGCGAAGTGCCGAAAAAAAAGCTGACAAAAAAGTGTTGAATGAATTGAATAATAATAATTTTTGTATCAATAAACTTCTGGATGATGAACTGGTTTCATTATTTTTCCGGCAAAGATCAAGTATGAACTGATTTTATTACTCTTGTTTCAATCAAGATTGAGAAAATGATATGAACGTAGATTCTTTATGAGTGTGGTTGTAATTTCAAATAATATCTGGTGGAAATTTCACAAAATACCAACTGTGAATTCACAAGTAATTACAAAAACATTGTGAGAAATCTGAAATAACACCAATTCAATAGTTGTAATTCCACAAAATATCTGTTATCTACAGGTGAATTTCTAGTGAAAATACATACCTTAATGGAAATTCACAAGAATCATACTGTGAAATTACACTAAATTACTGCTGTGTGTTTGTCAATGTACGGAATTAAATGTTATATTACCATTGAGTTTAAAAATATTATTTTTAAACTCAATGATATTACATAACCTTTTGCCACAAAAATACAAACATTTGTGTGGTTAACGGGTTACATTCTGTTTTGTAAATTTAAAATTCGAGTGTAATTTTACAATGTTGTTGTGAATTCACTATGATTCCTACTAGCCTAAATAACCAATGATTCTCACTGTCAATAATTTTTGCAGTGTGGACACATAAATATAAAATTGGAACCTGATCTCATTTTCATCAACAGAATCACTTATAACCTCGAATTATTCATAAGTAAGTTTAACCGCTTCATTCGAAACCACTTTCCTCTCAAAATTCTGCAGAAATTTGGGCAGAAGTGATGCACGCCTGTTCATCTAGGAACAAGCGCATATACCGACTTCTTTGAAGAGCATTTCAGGCTTCTTCAACAATTCAGTTTTCAGAATGAAACATTATACAATAACCTTCCTTAAATTTATCCAAATGTTCGTCTCATTCATCACAGTTTTGAAAAATTCAATGAATTTTTCTATTTCTTTGAATGCTGATATTCCTCTGATTTTTAATTTTTAGTTCTAACTAGAATAAATCGAAGAGACCTGTTTCGAGAATAATATTTGTATCTGGAGTCTTCATTACTCAGAGAATCGAATCATGTTGTAGAGAATTATAAATTTCAAGAGTCGATGAATGATTGTTATTACATTATCACGGCAGGCAATTGAATGAATTAATTTCTCTATGCGAACATCAGACTCCAATCAGTTGAATCTCACGCTAATCTCATAATGCATTCAACATTCTCAAAAATTTATTTTTTTAGATAATACTACGAAACATATTTCATCAATTGCATCGGCTTCCTAATTGTTTTATGGTTTCCTAAGGAGTAAGGATTTAAATACGCGTGCAATGTTTATTGATAACTGGAAACATTGTTCCACTAATGTGTTTCCAAAAGTTGAGCGCTCTTGCAATTTTCAGAATTCGTATCAATTTCATTTAAACATATTATACTATAAGGAGTATTGAACGTTTGACCTCTTCCCCGAATTCATTTATCCTTATTAGCAATGATTTACTACGGTTTAATCGTAACTGCACGAATTTGAAGCGTAAACCCATAGTAAATTTATACAGGTGTTTCATTGGGAAAGGGAAATACTTCACAGGTGCATAGGTGGCACCAAGACGGTTCTAGAGATACCCCATTTATTGGGTCTCACTGTCTTCATAGCCGAGATACAGGGTGTTTTTTATGAATTTTGCCCGTTTATTTCTGAGGCCGTACCAAACGAACCACCCGGTATATTTTCTTCATTTTTGGCAAATATATTCCTAATTGAGAGCCCAAACATATCATGCAATAACAGCCTCGAAATCCAGGGCCGTGTTACAAAAAATTATGAATCGTTTGAATCCTCGAAACAACACCCTGTACATCGGAATTTTGAAATCTGTTTTTAATATTCAAAACACACCACTAAAAACTAAACTGAGACGTATACTTCAAATTTTCGCGCACAAAGTTTTATTGCACAAATTTTCAAGGTAAAAGTGAAGTTTTTAGGAACTTGGATACCCGAAAGTGTTTTGAAGTGACTTTAACAATGAATTATCAACAATATTGAATACATAATTATTTCACATTACTTAGTAATTCATTTCCACATTGGTTTTCCTTTTTATAGCCGTATACTTGAAAATCCAGATCCGGGTTAACAAAAATTATGAATGGTTTGAATCCTCGAACAACACCCTGTACATCGGAATTTTGAAAATCTGTTTTAATATTCGAAAACACCACTAAAAACTGAACTGAGACGTACACTTCAAATTTTCGCGCAGATAGTTTCAATGCACAAATTTTTCACGTAGAAGTGAAGTTTTTAAGAACTAAGATACCTGAAAGTGGTTTGAAGTGACTTTTACAATGAATTATCAATATATTAATCCATAATTATTTCAACATTACTTTGTAATTCATTTCCACATTAGTTTTCATTTATTGAGAAGTGAGTTGCATCATAACGTATAATAATTATGGATTCCAATATTTTGATAATTCATTGTTAAAAGTCACTTCAAACCACTTTCAGGTATCCAAGTTCTAAAAAACTTCACTTTTACGTTGAAAATTGTGCATTGAAACTATCTGCGCGAAAATTTGAAGTGTACGTCTCAGTTCAGTTTTTAGTGGTATTTTCGAATTTTAAAACAGATTTTCAATTCTGATGTACAGGGTGTTGTTTCAAAGATTCAAACGATTCATAATTTTCGTTAACCCGGACCTGGATTTTAAAGTATACAGCTATAAAAAAGAAAATCAATGTGAAAATGAACTGTTGAGTAATGTTGAAATAATAAGGATTCAATATTGTTGATAATTTATTGTTAAAGTCACTTCAAACCACTTTCGGGTATCCAAGTTCCTAAAAACTTCACTTTTAACTTGAAAATTTGCAGTAAAACTTTCTGCGCGAAAATTTGAAGTAAACGTCTCAGTTTAGTTTTTAGTGGTGATTTCGATATTAAACAGATTTTCAAAATTCCGATGTACAGGGTGTTGTTTCAAGTTCTTCAAACGATTCATAAATTTTTGTTAACCCGGACCTGGATTTTCGAGGCGGTTATTGCATGATATGTTTAGGCTCTCAATTAGGAACATATTTGCGAAAATATGAAGAAAATATACCGGGTGGTTCGTTTGGTACGGCCTCAGGAAGAAACGGCCAAATTCATAAAACACCCTGTATCTCGGCTACGAAGACAGTGAGACCCAATAAATGGGGTATCTCTAGAACCGTCTTGGTGCCACCTATCCACCTGTGAAGTATTTCCCTTTCCCAATGAAACCCCTGTATAATCCAGTAAATTTGTGCTCAAAAGAATTCCTAGCAGGAAAGTTTCGGGAAATTTTTAAAATTTTGATGTTTTTTGGGGTGCTGATTCTGAATCGGAGGTTCGGTAACGATATTTGTGACAGAACATAAAAAAAAACGCAAAAAAAAATCTCATTTTTGGTCTTTTTTTGCTAAATACTTCGAAACTATCAAATTTTTGTGAAAAACATTGATATACAAAATGAAAATACATGAAATTTTCCTACAAACTGCAATATTAAGAATTCCTCTGAGATTAACCGTTCTGGATCAAATTGTAGTTGATGAAAGGCCTATTTTCTATGACGACAACCAACTTTTTCCACTCCAAAGATATAGGTTTTTGTTGAAGCCCCTCAATTAGTGAATTCCTTTCAGTTTTCTTCACATACTTGCTTTTATTTCAATCAAATTTGTGAAATTTTTTGTGAAGGTAATACCAAAATAGCATCATTAAACTATAGTTCTGTAATGATAACCATAGTGTAACAGTAAAATAAGGAACCGAATTCGTCTACTAAAAGTAGACTATAGCTTTTACCCTTATGTATACGTTTTCATCACTACAGGCACTATTCAGTATTTTTATCTCCATTATTCGCGTGATCAAAAAAATCTCATACTAATAATTTTCTCCTTTCTATTTTCAGGTAGGGGCTTATTGCTATGCGGAACTCGGTACGATGATACGAAAAAGTGGCGCAGATTACGCCTACATCATGGATACTTTTGGTCCTTTTCTGGCATTTATCAGATTATGGATTGAATGCATGATAGTTCGGCCCTGCTCGCAAGCTATTGTATCACTTACATTTAGTGTATACTTAATGAAAACCTTTTTTTCCTGAATGCGAACCACCAAATGATGCTGCAAGGATTGGCAGTTTGTTGTATAGTGAGTATATTTTTTGTACTGAAATTATTATATAATATCTTATGGCCCATACTACAGGCATGCTGTAGGTTTTAGGACATCTAACCTAAATATGCATATATAAATAAAGTTCTTGTATTTAAAATTCTCAGTCGACCACCCCTTCTCTTATATACTAAACTAGCGACCCCTGCCCCGGCTTTCGCACGGACATCACATTAGAAACCTCAATAACAGTACTTCTCCTCTATTTAATGGATGTTATTATACTATAAACCTTCCTCTCGAATCACTCTATCTATTAAAAAAAGCATCAAAATCCGTTGCCTAGTTTTCAAAGAATTTAAGCATACAAAGGGACATAGGGACAGAGAAAGCGACTTTGTTTTATACTATGTAGTGATATATACAGGGTGTCCCGTAAATACCACGCGAAAGTGACACTGGAGATAGATTGACATTAGGTCTTTCAGATAGCATCAACATGACCTCAGTAAAAGTCCGCTGGTTTTCGAGATATAACCATTTTTGTGTTTTTTTGGAAATCTCCAATTTTTCGATCTTCAAACTCATGTTTTTTTTTACCTAGGCTACCCTGAATAGTTGCTTTAAACAATGAAGTAATAACTTCACCGAGAACTAGAACAAAATCCTTTAAAAAAATGTCTGACTTGTTGGTATTTTATGACGAAGTTAAATCGTTAACTTAAGTTTGACTGACTGATGTGAAAAAAAATCAGACTGAATTGACAAATAATCGTAAAACTGGTCCATTTCCAGCACTTTCAGAATGATACAACACTACCAATTTTTTTATGTCAAAACCTTAGAAATTATAATTTTTGTCGCGAGAGATGTGTTTATGCCGAAATAATTAAAATTAGGAAAAATGCACAAGTATCACCTGTTGCCAAATTACATGTTGCTTGATATTCTTTCCTCGCTACCGTTTCAAACAACCATTATTTTTGCTCTTCTTCTCTTTTATCTCACTTTCTCTTTCATTTTTTGTTTGCAAAGTGATGATATCTCGAAACCAGCGGACTTTTACTGAGGTCATGTTGATGCTATCTGATAGACCTAATGCCAATCTATCTCCAGTGTCACTTTCGCGTGGTATTTACGGGACACCCTGTATATTTTTCTTCGTTGTTTGATTTTTTTTTGTGTCTTTCAACTTATAAAATTGTTGTGTAATGTTTATTGGGTTTTTTTAGCACTTGGTTCTTGACCAGTAAACAGTTGTTTTTTTTTCCATAAAATATATTTATTTCGACATATGTTTCGGCCGTTTATGACCTTTTCAAAGAGAATAATACAATCCAATAGTTTCTGTAAATAGATACAATAGTGAATATCATATAAATTATTTTTAAAATCTTTTATACTCACTATTTCCGTCAAAATTATTTTTACCTGATTGGATGTAATTTAATTAATTAATCGAGGGATTGCCCTAGAGACTTGAAATTTTCAGGATGAGTGTGGGTCCCAATGCCTCGGTACATTTCGTTTACCAGCCAAATCGTACAGGATGTTCTATAAATAAGGCCCGTTCAAAATTTTTGTTCTTCAGTATCTCAGATATACGAAACTAATCGGAATAAATGTTACGGCCAAATGCAAAATGCTGATAACAGGCTCATGCAAATTTTTGTGGCCATAGAAAATTCAATTGGAATATTGAAAAAAGAAACTTCATATATCCATAAAACAATTGAAATTTTTTGTGTGATTGCAGATCGATATTATGAATGTTCATCCAAATTTCGTGGCCATAGTTTCAACAGAAAATTCAATTGGAATATTGAAAAAAAAATCTTCATATTTCCATAACAGGATTTCCGATTCGAGTGAATTTTTTTTTTGGAATGAAGATTGATATACTGAATTTTGAGAAAGTCGCATCATCGGAACCATAGAATTCAATTTTTTAATTATTCATTTTTTAAATATTTCATTTTCTGAATGATTTCTCGAATATAATTCCGATTGTGCTGAGATTCTGCATTTATATATTTGGTATCAATCTCAAATCCCATATAAAATTCTGAAGTAATTTACTTATTGCTCCACCATAGAAAGAGCGTTCAAAAGCTCCTGCTCAGGGCTTTTTGAATTTTTTTTTTATTTTTAGTTTGGAGAATACTTGAAAGGAGATTTTTGGAACTGTGTATTAGTTTTTCAAGTGAAAGCGAACCCAACGGTTGAGCATATTTGTTCAACTGTGGGAACCTTAATGAGTTAAGGTCAACACACCTAGGAAATCCAACACCTTCTATTCCTATGGTGAGAGGAACCACTCCTGGCAGGCTCGCGACATTTCTGTCTTCGTGTCTGAGGAGCTGAGTCTCTGTAGAATGATGCGGGTGAACAATGGGCCACTAGGCCTCAGTTCGGCCGGTAAGGCACCGCACAGAGAAGAAGAAGAAGAACCCAAGTTCGTAACAATATCATTTCTGTTCTGAAGTTAACTTCGGAAATCTCGAAATTTCGAGGAAATATAAGAAAGATGTAAATGTTAATAATAGATAATGATAATGAATAGCCTCCTCGTATATGTACAGGGTGGGCATATTTCGATGTTTTAGCACTACAACTTTTGAACCAGAGGAGATGGACAAAATCTGATACCCACTTCTCTATCTCTTTTCTGAGAAACTAACAATAGTAGTGTTCATTTTTGGCTACCTTCTTTTGTTTTCGAGTTATAAGCGAAAATTGGAAAAGTGGCGATATCGAAAAAAATTAATATCTCCGCTAATACTGATGATAGAGCGCTGAAATTAAAACATTATACAGGCACTTTTTTACGTAGAATCCAGTGGCGTGCTCGCCTTTTTCGTACCATTTCTAATTACGAAGCTATGATCCAAAGCTATGTTTTTTAAATGGGAATACTAAATTTTTTTCCATTTTCTGAAAGCTTAATTTTTTCTGATTCCAAAAATATATAACATTGTATGGTTTGTATCAATTCGAGTGTAGGATATGTTCAAAAACCTATTTTCATCTGAGTCTCAATATTTTCTGTGGTTTCAACTGTTGATGAGCACAGAAAAATTTAGCATCGTTTAATTACCACAATCTCTTTTCAGTAGTCTTTTCATTTCTATGTTTTTTACACCATTTCTCCAAGATCGAAGAATAACGGACTGCTCTGAAACTTAATCCTAATTCTAAGTTATTACCTACTGATTTATTGTTGTAATCACTACATATCGAAAAAGATTTTTCGTTTGATATTTTTCTAATTGAATCGATAACTTTAATCATATCTAAATGCGTTATTTCATATGCGATTTGAAATAGACTGGCACTTGTGCGTATTTATTCTGGAGAGCAATAAAAATATTCTACTGCATCCATCTCATTATAACTAAGTTACAAACTATATACAGGGTGATTTTTTAAGTGTTTCATTAGACGTTTTCGAGGAAGGAATTGTAATACAGATTCAAGATTTTGGATTTTCGTTTTAGAGTACATGAACTTTAATTGTAAAATATTTTCAAGAGGAATTTACTTCCGGTTTCACCGGAAACGAATGCGTTTTCGTTATTTCAAATGCAACACCCTGTATATTTATACATATTCGAATTCTCCGTTCAATTCTACACTGATTTGATGTATAATATGTGCAACCACTCAAGCAGTTCTTGAATTATAGCCTGATTATCAAATTTTTTGAAAAAAGGTTGTCACAAATTAGTGTCCATATCTTCGAAATCCCTCATTACAAGAATTTCTTTTTGCGAAAGTGGAACAAAAGAAAGTACGCTGACACTGTTTCTTGTATAACTTATGAGGAAATATTATACAGGGTGTCTGAAAAAGGGACCCAAAGTGAGCCTCAATAAAACTATAAAAATCTCACTTTTTTCAAATGGCATCCCTATAATTTTGTATTTCTAATCGATGGCTCGTCAAAACCAGTTAGGGTGTCCCGAACATTTCATGCCTCTAAACTTAGTAGTTTTGCCGTTATTGAATTAAATTCGAATTTCAGGATTGAATCAAGGTTTCTTAGTCTAACCATAGACTTCTTAGGATAGAAGTTTTCATGAAGGCTATATCTGTTGATTTATGGTTCATTTTAGAGATTGTCATTTATACTTTTTTGATTAATCGGGCACTATGCAAAATATGAATTACAGTAACAGTGATGTATTGAATATGTTCTTCATTTATGGTGAATGTAAAAAAATATTAGAAAGGGCAGTCAGATCTTTTAACGAAAGAAATCCACATTTACAACCTTTAACAAAATCGAAGTTCAGGAAGTATCAAAACAATTTTCTCCGTAGTGGAAGCATTTTAACCCAAAACGGAATCGTGTGAATACATTAATAGATAATGAATGATCTCTTAGTTTAAAACTATCACAAAAATTTTATTCACAACAGGAAATTAATACTATAATAAATTTTCAAAATGTTGGCCGCCTACCGCCATACATTCATCAATTCTTCTACGAACTCAGTCAGTAAATGTGAATTTCGTTCGTTAAATTCTAATTACCTTTCTAGGAATTTGTTACATTTGTCGCAAATAAAGAACACACCCTTGATATATCATTCCAGTGAAATTATTATTGCATGTTTTGCTTAGTGCTTGATCTGTAAGAAAAAGTAAGAATGACAGTTCCTAACATAGCTTACTTCAAAATGCAAGCTTACAAACTGTGGCGAAACCTGTCTTTAATCGTGAAATTCGAATTCTATGGAATAACGGCAAAAATACTGATTTTAGAGGCATGAAATGTTCGGACACCGTAACTGGTTTTTGACGAGCAATCGATTGGAATTACAAAATTATAGGTTTGCCATTTGAAAAAGTGAAATTTCATAGTTTTATTTAGGCTCACTTTGGGGCCCTTTTTCAGACACTCTGTATAATATTTCCTCATAAGTTAATCAAGAAACAGTATCAGCGTACTTTTTTTGTTCCTCTTTCGCAAAAAGAAATTCTTGAAATGAGGGATTTGAAGATATGGACACTAATTTGTGACAACCTTTTTTTAAAAAAATTTAATAATCAGGCAATAATTCAAGAACCGCTTGAGTGGTTGCACATATCATACATCAAATCAGTGTAGAATTGAACGAAGAATTCGAATATGTATAAATATACATGATGTTGCATTTGAAATAACGAAGTTACATTCGTTTCCGGTGAAACCGGAAGTAAATTTCTCTTGAAAATATTTTACAATCAAAGTTCATGTACTCTTAAACGAAAATCCAAAATCTTGAATCTGTATTACAATTCCTTCCTCGAAAACGTCTAATGAAACACTTAAAAAAATCACCCTGTATATTGAAATGCAGGATCATGCGGATCTTTCCGTTATTTGGTAATCCATTTTAAGATATAAGAGTTTATGAAATATATCCATGTTCGAATTTGTAGAAATTAGTTGAAAGCATAGAAATAATGAGATTGGTGAAAGGAGACTGCTCTTGTTATAGAAAGCTTCATTTTTCTGTGTTCACCAACAGTTGAAACCATAGAAAATATTGAGACAAATGAAAATATGTTTTTGAAGATTTTCTCTATTCATATTGATGCAAAATATACAATGTTATATATTTTTGAAATCAGAAAAAATCAATCTTTCAGAAAACGGCACAAAAATTTAGTATTCTCATTTAAAAAACATAACTTTGGGTCTTAGCTTCGTAATTAGAAATGGTACAAAAAAGACGAGCACGCCACTGGATTCTACTTGTATAATGTTTTAATTTCAGAGCTCTACCATGAGTAATAGCGAAGATATAAATTTTTTTTCGATATCGACACTTTTCCAATTTTCGCTTATAACTCGAAAACAAAAGGAGTTAGCCAAAAATGAATAACACTCCTGTTAGTTTCTCAGAAAAAGAGATCGAGAAGTGGGTATCAGATTTTGTCTATCTCCTCTGGTTTAAAAGTTGTAGTGCTAAAACATCGAAATATGCCCACCCTGTACAGAGCTGCTCCCTAGCAACTGCTTTCATATAGATAAATATGTCGGAAGAATCAGGAGAAAGATCAGGCTGCCTCCTCAGTAGCGCACAGCTGTTCTGTAGATTTCGTCGTCCATTATACTTGTCACGTCGGAATGAAATGCGGAGGAAAATTATTCATTGAATTGTACTGATGTGGTTGAGAAATTATATGAGTTATTCAGTTGTCAGGAACATACTGAATATTTCCCAGCTTTTCTGCACCTTCGAATGAATTCATTTCTGTCATTAAGAGTGAACCCTCCACAGAAAATTCTGTATTCCACTGTGATAAATGCTTAGTCTGAAAATATGATCTTCGGAGCGAGCAAGATTATCTGTGACGTCATGATATTTTGTTGTAGAGTGAAAATAATAAAAGAACGCTCAGGAGCAAAGGCTTGTCAAGTCAAAGAATTCGTTACCTCAAAATTATTATTTGCTGTATTTCGCTCTGAAACGGTGTCTCTGCTTTCGCGGTACCACATATCGTAACAACAAAATTAGTTTCATTTTCGTTAAAACATCCAGAACATAAATAACTAACCTAAACTGTGCTAAACTAACTTTCAGGTTAGAAATAAATGACATTTGAAGAGCTCTCGCTTTTGAGTGGGAGCGAATATTTCTGATCTTCTTGCTCGCTCTGATAATGATCACGATGTGCAGAGTGAAGTGAGCGAAGAGAGCTTAATAAAAGAACAGCTGAGTGCACGCCGAGCAGAATATTCAGACTAAAGGGTCAAGTACACGGGGCGACTTTACAAGCTAAAAAGCCGGCTTTTGAGCTTCTGAGCTTGTGAGTAGCCGCGTGTAGGTACTTGATGCAGTCGCTCCGTTAGCTGCTTGCAAATTCGCTCTGGAAAAAGTTGAACTGCCGGCGACTTTACACGCCACAAGCCGGCTTTTGAGCGAATTAGCTTGTAAATTCGCCCCGTACTTGAGCTTATTCTTGTTCACATGATTGTGTCTAGTATACGGCTGTTATTACGCTACTGAGCGACTGAGCAAGTGGAGAACTCCCTGTGTACTCGGCTAGAAGCCAATTCGCCAATTCGCCGGCTTTTTACGAGCCGGCTTTTTAGCTTGTAAAGTAGCCCTGTGTACTTGATTCTTAAGCAAAAATAATCACATTTCCGGTGAGGACTCCTTACGCTTCTTTTTGTAGGAACAGCGTGTCATAACTCTGCCTAAGGGCCGCTTGCACCGTACTATTTAAAGAAGATTTAACTCTTAATCCACAGTTAGGGCATGATCTTGTCTTGCGCCGTGCTATAATCCTTAACTAATAATGGCCTTAACGAACAGTTATAATTAATCCATTAAAATCGGTGGCTTAAACTAGCCGCTAACCTATAAACATCAAGCATCTTCAATTTCAAATACGTTTGACAGTTTTGATTCATAATTCCTGAAGTCTGTTCATTTGCTTTTATTGTTATTTTTGTAATAATTGAAATAGAAGACAAACTTTTCTTAAAGTTGATATGGATATATTTAGAAATTTTGTATTTCCTAGACATATTCAACCCAGATGCAGGGTGCAATTCTCGAGATCACTCCTTCGAAGAACGTATACGTTCGTTATATTTTGAACGCAGAATTTAAGAAATTGTATTGATTATATCCGTTCAAATTAGTTATTTATACAACAAGTGAGATAAATGAATATTTTGATCAGAATTCAAATAATGAATACTTTTGAGAGGAAATATTAGGTATAATTCAAATTCATAACGAGATTTCCTTCGATCGATGGTTGCTAGGGCACTATGTAATTAATTGTTTGCAAGTGTCAATGAAAATTATAGAACAGTCAGAGAATTTTTGTTTCGAAAAAATGTTGAGCGGTGACGACGAGGTTGTAGTTCCTGAGTGCATTATACAAGAAGCAAATGAGGTAGCAGAAGCAGTAATTCCATTAAAATCAAAATATTGTACAAAAAGCAATATATGGCATTTTGTGCCTGGGAAATAATAAAGAAGCCAAAGATGTCAACGAAAAAATAATTTTGGCGTATATTTCCGAACAATCCAAGAAAGTTAAGTCGTCATCTTTATGGACCTACTATTCGCCACTTAAGAAAATCTTGGCTCTGAAAGAAAAAATAGATTTCACCAAGTCACCGCCTTTTTGAAGCAACATTCCAGGGGATACGTAGCAAAGAAGTCGAAGGTATTCACAAGAGAGGAGTTAGAATACTTTTTAGATGCCGCTCCTGATGAGCAATATTTATTGATAAAGGTAGTTTTTATTATGAGTGTTGCTGGAGGGTGTAGAATCGGCGAAAGTGAGTGGTGAACATTTTATTCCACTAGTGAATTAAAAAATTTTAATTCACTCATGCTGGATTCACAATGGACGTAACCATAAAACTCCCTGAACGTAAACGAAAAACGCAAAGTTGAACCAATGCAAATCATACAGAACTGTTCACAATAGACTCTGTAATTTTGACGTTTACGTTGAGCTTATGGTAGTCCGTAATTCTAACGTTTAATTCTAGATTTGTAGGTCTAACCCACCAACTTTTTTCTTCTTTTAGAATTTTTCTCTTCAATTTCTTTTCTTTTTTTCAAACATCGTCTCAATAAAAACAGACTTATAGGTACTTCATACATTTTCAATTAATGACAACACTTCACAATAATCAATTGTCAAAAAATTCATAGAACACTTACTATAAAGGTACAGAAACATCTTCCTACTCTACAAAAACGTCAATAATTTGCTACTGCGTCCAAAGTCCATTCTGAACACCATTACGTTTACGGACAAAGTACGTTTACGTGTTCGTTATGGTTACGTCCATTGTGAATCAGCACTCAGTGGATAAACGTCAACTTACCCTTGTTACCATGGGTTGAATATTGTCGTCTTTAAACGTCAAAATGGGATAAAATAAATTATTACAATTTACCAAAACCTGCGCTCAAAATATGACGAACGTGTACATTCGTCGAACGAGTGATTCCGAGAATTGGCACCCCAATCGCTTTCAAAATTCAGATGAATTCACCTCCGTAAAAAGGTCTGGAAGGATAACCAATTTTTCCGGATTTTTCCACAAAAAGTCATTATTTGGTAAAAACTGATTGCGTATTCGTTTTTTGCGCTTCCGCGTTAGTGAATAAAACGGCTCGGGTCGCTATAGCTGAAAAATAAAAAAAAAATAATTATTTTTTCAGCTTTTGCAACCCCAGTATTTTTATTTATTAATTCGAAGGCAAAACTAATACGGAATTAATAATTATTTTTTCAAATAATGGACTTTTGTGGAAAAACCCGGAAAAACAGATCAAGTTTGGAGTGCTGTAACAGCCAGCAAATAACACTGAACGGATGCTGTGTTTTTATTGTAGATCCTTTACGAGATAATTTTTTTTCACCTATCGCCAATTGTTTAGATTAGGTATCTGTTTTTCTTAGCAAAGGTCAAATTTTCTTGGTTTTTCAAAGACCATTACTAGAAAAATGAATGAGATATAAAAACTCTGTCATTATGGTATTCATCTACGCCCTCGAATGAATAAGTAAGTAATTTTGCCAAAAATCGAATTATCTCCGATTGCCACCAAAAAGCGTAGCTTACTTACTGTAGAACTGTTGAATACGAAACCATGTATTCATGGTGAGTCTTTGATTAGTACATATATTTTAACGGTAGGTTCCTGAGGTCAAAAGAAACACTTTTTTCCTCTACCATTTTTCCCGATTCGGCCTAAATTAGAAGATATAGCCCTTTTTTGTTTTCAGAATGAGCTATGCCGCCACTGGTAAACTAACCACTGAATTTTGAAAGTACGAGATATAGCATGCAAACCTTTGAAATAAGTTATTGTATCGAAGAAACGAGTAGATATACCATTCGAAATTATCAAATAAGCTGCTGTATTAAAGAAAGAAATAATAAACTCACTTTGCAATACCAGTTGTATTTCTAATGCAATAATCGATTCATCCAAAATTTTGCTGGTGATGAAAACAGAATATTCAGTTCTTGATATGATATATCTGATTAACTTTTAAACCATCTATTTTAGCTATAGCATTCATATCCAATATCTCTTGAAATCTTCCGTGCAAGAGTTTCCGAAATCAAAACAACAACTCGACCATAACACGCATGACATTTCACGTTCATAAACACCAGTTGGGCGATTGAATTTCAAGGGGTGTCCGCATGGTTAAAGTCACAGACGTGACACTAGATTCTTTGACATCGGTGTTCTGTGGTCAGTTTGTTTTTCAAAATCATACGACTTCATGAATAATAACTTATTAAGGTCATTTTAGTAGTAATAAATATGATGAATAAATGAAATAAATGTATTCTAACGTAATGTAAATTTGGATCAACGTATGTCAAAGCTCAACGAAACAAAATTGCAATAGGTACTTCGAAAGTGGTGTGGAAATTTGCTTGAAAAGATAAGGATTTACACTGAAGAAGTATAGAGGTGAGCTTATTCATTGTAACCCCATTTTAAAGAAAATCCGCTAGTTCTCTTACCATTCATCATTCCAGATAACAAATTCTCGAAATATTCTTTAAATTTGTCAAAGTGACCACATAGGGAAAATTGAATTCTGTGAATATTTCCGACAGAGTTGCATTCAGCCAAAGTACCCAATTTTCGAATTTTTAAGATTTTTTCTTTCTTTCAACATCGAATTACTCGGAATTTTGTAGTCGGAAAAGATTAATCATACTCACGAAAAACCATGTTTCAAAAATCATTTCATTTGAAGGAATCGTTTGCGAGTTATTACTGAAAATTTATGCTTTTCATGGATTTTCAACAGCCTGTATCTTTTAAACCAGGCCGAATCGGAAAAAATGGTAGAGGAAAAAAGTGTTTCTTTTGACCTCAGGAATCTACAGTTAAAATATATGTACAAGTCAAAGACTCAACCTGTATATCTTATATCATGTACCAAGTACCAAACAACAACAACAATTATAACGAGTTAGGTCCACAGAAAAGAGAAATAGTTCAAAACGAACATAGAAATACCAATACATTCCACATTTCACGAGAAAATAGCCAGAACCATAGATTAAATTCAATCTGGGGAATTTGGAATTCTAACGAAGGCTTAGTTCACAGCGGATTAAACGATAACGGTGCAATCGGCCCTGAACGGCTCTAATATTTTAGATTTGAGATCAGAGTCTGCTTGGTTGGACTTGATGGTGAGGAATCTCTATTCAAGTTATAAGTCGCTATAGTATAGATCCCGAAATAAAACGACCTTCACCGAGATGCTTATTTAATGAAACGTATTTTAAATTTAATTTAATATATCATAAATATAATCCATATGAGTTGCCTAGCAAATTTCAGTCCAGAGTATGTTTAATTAATAATTAAAAAAAATAATTTTTTCAAACATTTCACCGGTATGATGAATTCTATACCAATCGAAAGTATAGAATATGCAAACGTTAGGTTGCCTGTTCTTTTCCGTTCACAACTATCGAGTTGCGAGGTATAAACAGGTAAATCTGTACTAGCATTTTGCAGCGGTCTGTTTATTGAATGAAATTTTGATGAAATTAAAGATTATTTTATTCTGAACACGGTGGTATAGAGTTGCCTGCGAAAAATAAGTCCAGAAATGCGGTTGTCTAATTTTGAAAAGTAAAATATTGCTCCGAGTGAATGTGTGCGCACCGGTATGCTTAGTGTAGACGATCACAGAATCGGGCTGCGCGGTGATGCTGTGCGAGATAGGGTTATGCGGTTCGCACCAAGCACGATGCACTGCGCGACGACTTAACTGTAAGGAAAGAACGATCGAACAACAAAGTCATTTTTTTTCAAACTCGTCTGAAATAATCGAGATTATAATATAATATCGAAAAAAAAATTAAATTCGATCGATTCGAAGATATTTAACCGATCGCTCGAACGTAAAAAATCAAACTGGCATATAAATAACGATCAAAAGACGTAATCATATACACTCGTTCGAAAAACTCTGGTTTTCACGCGAAATTTTTTTTCGTCCGAATAAATTCGAAAAAAAGAAAGTTCCATCAGTTCGACGATCTTTCATCGATCACCGAAACGCCTCTATAGTTTTCCAAAATCATCAGTCATCCGTAGGAAAAAAAACCGGTGATTTTCGAAACGGTCCAAGTCCAGCTCACGTTCGCGCACTTCCTTTCTTCAAATGGGCGGACTTTAAACAGCTGCTATGCTGTGTCCTATTCTATCGCATGGGGTCGGTTGGAACCTCTCATTCGCACACATTCACTCGGAGCAATATTTTAATTTTCAAAATTATACAACCGCAATTCTGGACTAATTTTTTCGCAGGCAACCCTATACCACCGTGTTCAGAATAAAATATCTTTAATTTCATTAAAATTTCATTCAATAAACAGACCGTTGCAAAATGCTAGTACAGATTTACCTGATGTTTATACCTGGCAACCCGATAGTTGTGACCGGAAAAGAACAGGCAACCTAACGTTTGCATATTCTATGGCTTCATACTTTCGATTGGTACAGAATTTATCTAATAATCATACCGGTGAAATGTTTAAAAAAATTTTTTTTTTTTTAATTATTAATTAAACATACTCTGGACTGAAATTTTCTAAGCAACCCATATGGATTATATTTATTGACATATTAAATTAAATGTAAAATACGTTTCATCAAATAAGCATCTCGGTGAAGGTCGTTTTATATCGGGATCTTAGACTACTATAATAAATAAACAAAACACTCTCTCTAATCATTCTAAAGGAGTCGTTAAAGACCACTCTCGGCACAAAATTTAAAACTTACACGCATTTGAGCAAAAGTTTGGAACGATATCCGCTACTAAGAAGCGCGTAAAAAGGAGCAAACGTTTTTTAATCAGAGTAATAGCCCACAATGGGTGGAGACTAATGAAGGATCTCGAATTTGCTAACAGTATATTCAATTTCAATTAGCATCGATCGCAGTAATATGTAGTACGTTGGTTTTAAGCAACAGTAAATTAGTTTTTGCACTGAAACTCTGTTATTTAAAGGGTTTTTACTTTTGTTTATAGGCATCTGAAAATAAGAATGCAGCGCCACGGCGGGCATTCGTAGAACTATCAATATCGACATGGAAGGATTTGGTCATATTGTTTGTGTGTGTATCTGCTTCTTTAAAATTTGAATTTTTCATCAATATTAAATATTATATTCTTATTTTCTGTGAAGACGGTGGGTGTCATCATTTATTTCAATTTATTTCAGACTTAGTGAAAGATGAATTAGGTTAAAAGGCTGTTGAGGAAATTAGGGAAAACAATTTTGTTTGCTGAACAGTCGAATTAACATCATTTTATTATATTCAAACAGTACTTTTACTCTTCACAAGAGCATTCTTCTATTATTCGTTTAAATTTCTAAGCTCATACTGATTGACTGTTTCCCTTAATTTGTTTTGTTTCATCCTATTACAAAATAAATCTCCAATGATGTTCTTTCCAATCAAGAAAGAATCTCTTGAGACCAATTTATTTCTCTAATAAATAATAATGAGGGTAATCCTCTCAAGATGGTTAGGAGTAACTTCCACTGAACCAATCACTAAAGTTGTTCTTTTTTCAGTAATCTTGACATTTGTTAACTGTTACGACGTGAAATGGGCAACCAGGGTTCAAGATGTATTTACATATGCCAAATTATTGGCTTTATTCATTATCATCGGAGCTGGCATCTATCAGTTGTATCATGGTGAGTAATTAATTATTATAGTAATTTTTTCATATTATAATTATTAATAAAGTTTAATTAGTTTCTGACCTATTGGTCTACACTTGTTATAGTCATCAATTTGTTTTATATTGGGCGTTGCTGTCGTCTCTCCATGAGTTTTCTGTTTTTAGCTTTACTTTTGTGTTTTTTCTCCTGAAGATAAGCTTTTTATAGCTCGAAACATGTTGAGTCATTAAAATCACTTAAGTGTTTTATCTGGAAAAGTGTTTTATTTCCCATAATGGACTCAGTGGCGCAGCCAGAATTTTCGTTCGGGGGGGGCCCAATGCAAATATTCAGGGAGAAAAAAAACAAACAAAAAATACTGTTACTGCTACCTTTCTCTTTCTGGTTGATAAAAAATGTCAAATTCACAATATCTTTTCTGAAATCTTATGATAACTTTGGACAAAGAGGTAAGAATTGAACGAAATGTGATTTACGGCGGTTTTGTATGATCCTAATATCCTACTAGTTTTTAGATTACTTACAGATATAGAGGACCCACATATGGGATTCCACATTTAATTAACCCTAAATCTTTTGCCTCCCACTGTATATCATTCTGGAGTAGGAAAAGCGATTCTTTTATCTTTTTTCCATCAAAAAGGTATATTTTAATGAAGTCGCTAGGACCAACGGTTTCCGGTTGAATGCATCGGAAATTTATGATGCAAGCAAATTGTCCAGAAGCGCCAAAGTAACCTACTATAATAACAACCAACAGAAAAGAATTAAATAAAAATCTTAATCAAAAACACAAAATAATGAAAATGACAGGCAAAAAAGTTAGGGCTGACGAGTGTAGGTTCTGTGGGGAGGAGGAAGAAACCTCCATTCACCTAGTCACGGAATGCTTTACCATTGCGAGCCTGAAGAGAGAATGCCTTGGGCGAGAAACTTGTGAGAGTGAGGAACTAGCTTCGTTGAAGCCTTCACAGATATTGGATTTCATTAGATCTCTGGAACTGGAAGGCGAGCTGTGAAGGGTATGGCCAGAACAGCTCTGTAAGGGGGCACAAGACCTTGGAGTCTCTGAACTGTAACCCATTTTTAACCTAAACTAAGCTAGGGTTGATTTAAATGTGAAGGAATTATTTTGTGGCGCCCCTATTAGTAATCTAAAAACTAATAGGATATTTGGATTATGCATCATACAAAACCCCGGCATATACATTTCGTTCATTCTTACCTCTTTGTCCAAAGTTATTCAAGAAAACACCAAATAAAAAAATAAACTTTAACACCTGAATTTCTTAAAGGAAGCAGTTTAGGATATACTATATTCCTGGGACCTTTTTATAGCCTTCTATCGCTTGGCACAATGCATGGTTCTTTTTCATTGACATCTTGTATATGTGTACCTAGTCACATTTTCAAAAGGTTAATCATTATGTTTTTGTTGGAAAGCAGAATCAATTAGGTTCTGAAAATTGACTGTATGCATGAATACCATTCAGCTTTTTGAATAAAATATTGAAAATGTGCTTGAATTCAACTGGATCTACAGAGATACAGGTAGAACAGTTTACATACAGAAAAATCTCGGGGGGGCTGCGCCCTTGAATGAACTAATAAAAAATTGATCAACAGGTTAATGGTTGACAAATATAACTTTCATTCCAAACTTTGACCCATTCCTCTTTATGCCATAGGTTCCTCTCATTTCAATATGCGGGCATTTTTTCTTGAGATGTCAAACCCCCTTTCGTGCTTCTCTTGTTACTCATGTTGGCTGTAAGCTACACTCAAAGTTTGAATAGACTATTTCACGAGTGTTCATAATTCTTTGACAGCAGACACTATTCAAATGTTCAGGACTCGTTTCTCTTTCGTCTACATAACTGGTTCCAAAACTGCTTTAGAGAGGGATTGCAAAACTCATTATGCATTCTTATTTGTTTTGCTTGTACGGCTTTTTTATTATGAAATGAATGGAAATCTGAGCAGATGTCTCGGTCTCCTCCAAAAGTCAATGGAAAATTATAAAGCAATCATGATTGAGAGTTAGAACACAGTAGTAGATCGTCAAAAGTATTCTATGTTCAGTGTTTCAGTGAAAATTCCCAAAAATTTTTTAACATTTAATTACTAAACTGTTTAGGTATTTAGAGATTCTTGAAGTAAGTCATTATCCTAGAAAAATATGGTGAATTGTAATTTACTGAGTTGTTAATTAACACTAATCAAAAAGAAAATCAAATCAGTTTGAATTAGTGCATAAAGTTAGAATTAGAACATTTTTAATGGAATTTACATTGGAAACTGTTTTAACAAGGGAGAGATAGTGGTTTTATGAGAAGATTTATAATTGAAACATCCCGACTAAATATAAAGGGTTTTCCAATAAGAGGTGTTATTTTGATATTCAAAGAAATATGCCATTTTTCAATATAAATGATCGGATGTTTATTTCATTATAAAGAAGAAGCAATGCCGTTAATAGTGGAAAATAACATCAGGCGAATGACCACCACGACCACGCTTACAGGATCATCGATAGCCTCACGAATTCTATCTTTGAGGTGTTGAATCGGCGCTGGGCTATTGGCGTAGACCTTCTCTTTCACGTAGCCCCAAAGTAAGAAGACGCAAGGTGTTAAATCAAAAGATCTCGGTGGACAATTGCAATCACCTCTTCTAGAGATTAAATAGCGGGCTTTTCAAAATAATACGTCCTCTTATTGGAAAACCCTTTAGGTAAAGCAAAGATTTTGGGCATTTTAGGAGTGACTGGAGTGCGTAACCTATTAAAACTCCCGCGTTTTGTTTAGAGATAGGAACCTTTACTTATTCAAAAACAGTTTTGTAAACACAACTTGTAAGAGATATACTTATGTATGTAAAAGAATATTTCCTTCCATTATTTATGGGTTCGAAGTAAGTTCAATGCATGGACAAAATGAAAGACAAATATTAATATACATCTGTAAACAAACGCGAGGGACTTTGGGAGATGATTACTTGATGAACATAGGCAGAGGAAGTTCATATAAATTTTTTTCGAAATCGACCCCCCTTCCAAGATACAGCCTTTTGGAGGGCGATAACGAGTTCACAGTTCTTTATTTTTTTTACGGTTTCTCAAAAACTACAGGGTGGTCCAGATCGTTACCAAAAAATTTTAACCACGTATTCTACATCAAAAATAAGCTGTAGTTTGTCATATGAACATATGTCGATAAATGATTCCTCTCCGAGATATGGGGTGTTGAAATTAAAGAAAAAAATTTTCAAACTGCTTGAAATATTTTAATGAAATTTAAGACATAGGTTCGAAGCGTCGGTCACTTGACTTTTTGCTGTGCGAGGCACCGTTTCCGGTTAAAAAAATAAAAAACATTCTCATGCATGAAGAAATCGCCAAAATTTGATAGAGCAATAAAAAGCTTACTTCGGTTTTGTACCTACTGTATCAAATTTTGGCGATTTCTTCATGCATGAGAATATGTTTTATTTTTTTAACCGGAAACGGTGCTTCGTACAGCAAAAAGTCGAGAAATCGAATTCGCTCCAAATTAAATGAGGATTTAAATAGTAATTTTCTTTGTCGGAAAAACCAGTGGCGTATTATTTTTTTATCAGAAAATATTCAGTCTCACTGCAGCACGGACGCCACTGGTAGAATAGAAAAGAAATGATATTATTCAAAAAGTGCTCCTTGACGCTCAAAACCTATGTCTTAAATTTCATAAAAATATATGAAAGAGTGTGAAAGTTATTAATAAAAAAAACATTTTTTTCCATAATTTTAACACCCCGTATCTCGGAGAGGAAACATTTCTCGACATATGTTTATATGACAAACTAGGGCTTATTTTTGATGTAGAATACGTGATCAAAAATTTCTTGGTTACGATCTGGATCACCCTGTATACATAATATGAAGCACTAAGTAGATGTTACTCACATGTGTCGCACAATTTTTTTAAATCTCATAACTTTATATCAGGGCTTGAAAAATAACAACGCCCTTTGTTTTTCCTTGAAAAATTATTTCGTGGGATAGATTTTCGAAAAATTAATTATCTTATGGTGTTCTATTCAATTCTGAGAAAAAAAACTCCTGCAAAATTTTGATTCAGTCGATACTTTTCTAGGAAAAAATGAAAACTTACAAGCTTTTATAATCACTGTTCATTCCAATTCATCGTTCCATAGAATGAATACCTATTATAAGATATTGTATGTCTATGACAGGAGATAAAGATGTTCTATAAATCTTTCTGAAGGTTTAATTATTAATTTCCGGGAGAAAATTATATCCGTAATATTTTAATTTCACAAATAGAACTTTCTTTCGATTAATAAGCATAATTGACAAAACCAATTTTGAGCATAAGCAATATCTTAGCATATTCATTTCATTCTATGGAACATACGATGAAATTCAATGAACAGTGATCAAAACTGCTTGTAAGTTTTTATTTTTTACGAGAAAAGTATCGACTGTATCGAAATTTGAAAACTGCCCTTTTTTCTCCAGAATTGAATGGAAACCATAGGAGAATTTTATTTTCCGAAAATCTATCCCACCAAAACAATTTTTGAAGAAAAATGATAAGGGGTTGCTATTTTCAACCCCCAATGATGAATGTATAAAGTTATGGGATCAAAAAAAATGTGTGAGTAACCTCTACTTCTCTACTTAATGAATCATATGATGTATAGATTTATGACTCAGTGTTTCTCCTAAAAAAATTAAAAAACTGTCAACTCGTCATCGCCTTCCAAAGGCTGTATCTTGGAAGGGAGTTCGATTTCGAAAAAAATTCATATGAACTACCCATGCTTATTTTCATCGAGGAATCATCTCCCTTAGTCCCTCGCATTGATTTACAGACACCCTGTATACCCTTTGCTTTGACGAATTGAAATTCTGATATGTGAAAGCAAATGTAAAATCTTGTCCCCATCTAAATAAGTGATACCTACGGAATTGTGGAAACACCTTTTGTGTTAAATGAGTTATTACAACTAAAGATTGAATCTATCATACATTATATCTAAATATTACGAAGAACAATAATGAAGTCAAGTATTGAAATGGTTTTTTAACTGTAGGTCAAACCCAGCATTTTACATTCCTCAATACAAAGACTGAAATTACATCGCTGGCGTTATCCTTCTATTCGGGGCTATTTGCCTACAACGGATGGTGAGTTCGATGTTATATTTGATGTGATGTTGAGGCTATATGTATTTTGAATTTTTGTAGGAATTATCTTAATTTTATAATCGAAGAACTGAAGGATCCTGTGAGGTGAGTCATCAACTTAAGTAATTTCGAAATGATGCTTTATTCTTTTTAGTATTAGGGATTGAAGTTCGTTTTCTATGTTTATCGGTACCTACTTATAAAGGGCGTTTTTTTAGAGGTATAGAACTTTAAATTTCAATGAAAACAACGATTCCATTGACATGATCCGAAAGATAATCTTGTGGCACTACATTTTTAATATGATTTCTGGCATTTTGGCTCTGATAACACGGCGAATGTTGTCGTCCAAATGGTCAAGCGTTTGCGGCTTATCCGCATAGACCGATGACTTTACCTGGCCCCACATTAAGTAGTCTAGCGGTGTTAATCACAAGTCTTTCAATAAATCGATTGTGGCATGAGTTGTGAAACTGTTGCGCCGTCTGGTGGAACCACAGCTCCTGGACATCATAGTTGTTCAATTCAGGAATAAAAAAGTTAGTAATTATGGCTCTATACCGATCACCATTGACTGTAACGTTCTGGCCATCATCGTTTTTGAAGAAGTACGGACCAAGATTCCACCATCCATAAAGCGCATCAAACAGTCAGTTTCTGGATGTTACGGTTCTTCGAGATACACTTGAGGATTAGCTTCACTCCAAATGCGGTAGTTTTGTTTGTTGACGTAGCCATTCAATCAGAAGTGCGATTCATCGCTAAACAAAATTTGCTTATGAAAATAGGGAACAACTGACAATCTCGCTTTGGGCCCATTCGACGAATCTACACCTTGCTTGATGATCGTTTTGCTTCAATTCTTACACGTTTGGATTTTGTGAGCACGCAAACAAGATCTTCCGAAAAATCTCCTAAAAGTCGATGGACACAGATCCAATTCTCTCTGCTCGATGGCGGGTATTCCTTAATGCTACGCTCTACAGTAGCAAAAGCGTCTTGGGGATGCGAGTTAACCATAATAAGACTAAAACGTGGTGCGAAAAAAATTCCATGGTTAATTGAATTAACTGCTCTGATGAACGATTTGTCGATGATAAAATGGACGTAGTCCGCGATACGTATTCCGCACAGAACCATTATTTTTTTAATAAAATCGCACTGTTTGCAAGCGTTGTTCAGACATGAGGTCTATTCATTGATAGAGAATATAAATCAGTAGCCAGTTGTTAAATCAGTACGCCACCTTAGATTAGATTAGATTAGATTAGAGGAGGGGCGCGACAGATCAAAAACCCGACCTTGCGAGACCTTGACCTTAAGATTATTGTGCATCCCCGCGCGGTTACCAGTCCGGCAGCAAAGTCTCAATGAACTTCACCACCTTTCTGGGGGCCACATCCATTACTTGTTCAGGCTTTAGGAACCTGGCCAAGATGCCGTAACCGTTTCTGGTGAACAGCTTCACACTCACATAGCAGGTGTCTAGCTGTCTCGGTGGCTTCTTGACAGAAGCGACATGTACTATCGGGCGCCTTTACCCATGTTTTATTAAGTGATACCTCACAGAACAGTGCCCAGTGAGAGCGCCCGTCAGTTTCCTCAGTTCCAATTTGCTGAGTGAGAGGACTTCAGTAGCCACCTTGAATAGTAATGTCAACTTAAAGGTTCTATACCTCGAAAAAAAAAAACACCCTTATATTCTCGAATATTTGATATTGACTTGATTGAATAAAGTTACTGGGGGTTACATGTCATGGTATAATAACATAGATACGAATTTGAGAATTATCCGAAGAAAAGTCAATCCCTAATCAATATATTTTCGTAATACTTCTATGAATATAGATATTGTTGTTAGCTGATCATATAAAATTCTCAAAATCTGATAAATACAGAATTTCACAAATTGGAAAGTTAGAAACATGTAGATTTGAAATTTTCTACAGATCATCGAATGCTCCTTAATTCATTTCTTCAAGACATCAAATGTTGGTTCAGTCACAATTAATTATTTTTCGACTACTTAATTTTTTTGAAGGCAATATCTTCTTTCATTTTTCAACAGGAACTTACCCTAGCCATAGCCATATCTTGTTCGCTGGTAACTGTTGTGTACGTACTGACCAATGT